>JAUJEN010000285.1:0-222120 GCA_030448925.1 Citrus cavaleriei | reverse complement strand
ATCGTATGCCGTTCAATTTACGTATTACTAAGAGTTAATCCGTTCTGTACTTTCTACCTGCAGCACTATCAAAGAAGGTTATTTGTTTATCTGCATCAATCACAGCAAATTCGACTTTTTAATTGCCTAATAATCTACGCTTCGCTGATTGAATTACCGGACCCGTCTATTTTGGATGCGTGGATCGAAGATGCGAATCAAGTTGTATAGCTAGATTTTTGCATGTTAAGATACATATTGAGTTGAGATGTGATCTTGTCTACCTTTAATAGCCGGTTTGCTTGACTTGAAATGTCACTTTTGATTTTCTCGTCGAATCTGAAAAGGCCCAAGTTTTGAGCCCGACATTTGAGTTTGCCCGATTTAATCTGACTTTGAAAGAGTTTTTGGTTCTTGTTTGGCGTTGGTGTAACAGTGGACAAAAGGTTTAGTGGCTTTTATACATGGATCGATTGTTTTTCTAGAGGGAGGAAATATATGGTAAGAAATTTGGATGAGAACATCGTACATGGTGGATGGGTGAATGAAGAATGGGTTGATTTATGCTTGTTTGCATAATCTTGGTCGCTTTCACTTATAAATAGGTAGGTATTAAACTATCTATATAGATCATCGAGCGGATGAGGCCTTTTGGCAATCTGGATCCGATTTGTGACGCTTTTCTTTTTACGTCGCTTTGGGGCCTTTTCCAGCAAAATCGTCTTAACCCATTAAGCGAGGACAATTTGGGTGGCGCGCAGGAACACTGAACATCCTTAAAAATGACCATTAATGATTTGTTTGGTGAATCGGATAACCATACGAGGCAAATCCATGGTGGGAAAGATTTGCCTCTTATGCCGTGAATCTGACGGTTGTGATCGTGGAGGAGTGTAAGCAGGTTTACAAATTGTGGATTGTTAGGAGGATGGATGAGAAAAAGCAAATGGGTGTGGGAAGTGGATGGTGATTGAAAGTCAATTTCTGAGTTCACTCTGTTCTTTTTTCAAAGTAAGCGTCAATTTGTTTGGGTGGTAGTCTTGATGGAATTTTTCATAATTGGAGAAAGCCATTCGGGCTGACAGGCTTAAGTAGCTCTTGGTTTTTGTATTTCTCTTGGGATTTGAACTATGGAAGGGATGCTTTTTGAGGAATCTCTAGTATCATCGTGATTACATCAATGTGGTTGAGGGTAGAGAAGATCAAAAGCATGATTTTTAAGCAAGTGATACACCAGGCGATGGTGTAAGGTTGCCATCTTTGAAGAAAGTTTGTTTATTCAGAACTCACTTGGATCACTGGATTTGAACTTTCAGAGTAGAGAGTAAGTTTGGATCATCAATTGAGAGGTTGAAATTTGGGTAAAGGTCAAAACACTTCACTTATGTAGAGTGGTCGAGAATTTATTTCCTATGACTACATCTTGGTATTGTGGCGAATTATCTAGCAAAGCGATGTCTGGCTATGATAAAGTAAGCCTTTCCTACATGAAGGTGGGAGGTCGAGCGAACTCCTCGAGATGGAGGGTGTGTATCCATATCTTTTCCGTTTTAAATAACGAAGTTCTTGTGGAATTTGAGGGTGTGTATTGCTGCGCTTGTGATGCTTGAAGACTGCGTCTGATCTAGTCTGATTCTTGGATATATTCTTTTAGAAGTGTAGACCTTTTGGTTGAAATTAGGGTTTTAATACTGCTTCTAGTTAAGGAATTTGAGTCGATTGATCTGACTTATATGAAGGGCGATGAGGGGCATGGAAGATTAAACTTATTTGGGCTAATTCGGAACATCTGAATTTTCGACCAAGGTTTTATTTTTGAGCAGTGTTGGAACAAGATTTTGCGAAGTGAGAGAAGTTGAAGAAAAAGTAAAATGGCAAGATTATCACAGGCCCATTTGATGAAGATGCCATGTTGTTTGATTTTCGCTTTATTTACACCTGAATTGAGGAATAGACATATCTCATTTACCACTTCATTTTGGAAAAAGCATTATGCTCAAAGATAGAAGATAATTGTCGCATTGGCTTGTTGAGAGCGTCGCAAAACTCTTGAGAATAAGATTTTATTACTTGAAGATGGCCCCGAAGTCATCAATATTAAAGCTCGAAAGGCCTTTCCCGTTAAGATTCTTGAATAAAATTGGATTCTTTCTCTTAATTTGGAGAGTTAATTTCTCACTCTTCGATTTATATTTTATTACTTTTCATTCAAGAAAGAGAAATCCTTTAATTATTTATTGGCTTTTCATTTAAAAAATAATTATTTGATTAAAATAATATTAACTTATTTATATTTGAATAGTCTTTTAGAACTTGTCGTTTTTTCACCACCCGCTTATTTACTTCTTAGGTAATGCCAATAAAATGCTGAGAAAAATAAATTATAGAGAGCTTTTGGAGATGCTCCTCTTTAGGTACAAAGCATCTAGTCCCGTTCGGGATGGCCATCGAGAATATATGTCACTAGTTTCCCGTACGATGTCTGATAATATTCCTTGGGCATGAAAAGTTTTAATGTATGGCTCATTTTTAGAACATCAAAATTCTTTCATTCACCGCCTTACCATAAACATCAGCGATAGTCCTCCGATAACTTAATTTGGATCTTGTTGTATTACGAAAATTAGTAATAAGTGAGAAACAAGTGATGTGGGCTATTAAATTTCTAAAAGTGATTAATTGTTTGGTGAAAATACAAAAAAGGGAAATTAGAAAGTGGTGGATTACAAAGGTGTTATGGTTACTTTGGAACCAATATAACTAATTTGGTGAAAATAATAATGTGGCGGTGGGATTTAAATGAAGGGCGATGGGGAAGAAGAAGAGCGAAGGAAAGAAATCAGTGAGCAAGTACATAGAAATAATAAAAGTTGAAAAATAAAGTGAAGTAATAAAATAGTTGTGAGAATGAGGTGAACAATGAAAAGAAAAGTGAAGTGATATAATCATAAACGAAGTGAGATGAAAATTTGTGGAGAAAAAACAAAGGTGAATCGGGGAAGAAAGTATTGTTTGCATCACATAGAAATATCAATAGATCATAGATGACTATTTAAGAGGAAAATAAGTTTAATGATACTCTTGTATAGTTATTCGGCGGAAAAGAGGAATGGGAGAATTGATCTTGAATAATGAAATAGATATATGCAATTTAAGTGCGAGATAATGTGATGATCGACAACAATGAACTTGAAGCGAAAGAATTACAAGTAGTTTTGGAAAAAAAGAAGGCAAAGTAGAAGGGTAATTGAACTGAGATGATGTGACAAAAGAAGAAATTACTTATGGATGCATTTAAGTATTTGTAAATGAAAAACATGGAATTAGTTGAATTTTTAGATATATATGGTTGATTAGTTTATTTGTTGTAGGTATGATATTTATGGATTTGCAATAATCTACGAAAACAAAATTGATGATAAAATAAGTTTATTGAAGTTAGAAAATGTGACTAATAGTAGTTAATAGAAAGATCTCAAGATGTCTGTAAACATAACACCATGATCTTGGTTTGAGTTTTTAAAAATAGATATTGTGATAAATACGTTAGAAAGAAGGCATGTACTTGACGATAAAGCGCCAATCAATAAAAATGCTTGTATTCTTACTTATAAGGTAAGGAATTGTTGATGAGAGCAAGGTTTTTAGATGATATATTTAAAAAATATCATAAGTTGTTTAGAATGTTTGATTAATTATTCTAATGAATACAATCTGATGGAACCACGGAAGGAAAAGGGGTGGAAGGAGCTATCGAAGTTTCCTCCACAAGTTAAATGCAATTATATTGGTCAAAGGCACAAGGAGTTCGATTGAATGAGTAATTAAAAATCAAAGCTTGTGGCCAGGTGTGTACGAATTGACTTTTTGTAGTTGCATCTAATCTAAGCGAAGCATAAATATAGTGGTTTAGGAAATTAATCGAGATGAAGTGGCTAAAAAGGATATCATGTCGATGGTTGAACAATAGAGAGAGATGGTGTGGAGCAGTTTGGTGTTGAAAGTTCATGGTGCAAAGTTGGAACTTAGTATGAAAGTTTTGGGTATATAATGGGAGTAATGGATGAGGAAGGATTGTAGAGGTTGATGGAGACTTTCGTAGAAGTGATGACGCTTTCGTTGTAGATCGGTGTATGGGTTAGGGAAATTGGAGGAATAATCTTGGGGGTGGATGAGAACATCATGAGCCCGTACTTTGTTTAGAAAACGTCTCTGCCGACCACATCTGGATCTACGTCTCATCCTGGAGTCCACGACCGAAGTCATGACCCTTAATCACGCTTTGTCTGCTCCGGAACCCATGACCTTTATATATACCCATTCTCCCTCAATGACTGACACTATTTTCGGGCCAGATAAATCGCAATGAACGATATGAGAATTTTGCACGGATAATCCGGACCCATCGTCTGGATAAACTTGATTCAGGCTGCCATGGTTTGATGATGATGCAGATAAATGAGACTCTTGGCGAATCTTCATACCGTGGTGATTACGAAAATCCCTCTTGTATCACTAGGATTAACAGTTATGGCTTTAACTTTGACAGAAGCGGCTTGCTTCGATCCTCGAAGAAGCTGACCCGTTTTTGAAATACCCTCGGATATTGAGGAAGATCCACCACAAAACATCCTCGGCTCAAGCGGAAACACTTCGATCCACTTGTGATCATAAACGGCAAAATGGTCATAGTTCGCTGATGATATCCACAAATTTAAATGGAGATAGATTATCCAGAAATGGTACTGCTTGAATGATCTCCAAATGTTGCCAAAGCAATCTTACTTCTGACGCATTCAATCATAGAGAACTTGCTGCGGACCCGTTTTGGAATGCTCTTTAAGAGATTGGTTTGATCTTTAAGTCTGGAACAATTCTGATTTGTCTGTTACTACAATATCTCATCCGCGTACTTGGGTTTCCAAGGATATACTCAGTGGAAACGAAAACTTTAAAACATTTCATTTACGGGTTATATAACCCAGAAAGCGAGACTTTCCTTTAGTCCTAAGCGGTGCAGATAAGAAATTGAAAAGTTTTACGATGTACTTGGAGATCCTTTGAAGGCAATGCGAGCATACTTCGCTTTAGTTTGAAAATGAGCAGATGTAAGTTTTATCTGTATTTTTAAATCGGTTAGACCGCTTAACGAGAGAGAAAAGAAAATTTAGAAACTTCATGATTATAGAAGCTGAATTTTATTAATGTTACTCGGCTTTCCAGCGTGGAGAAGATGAGAAGCATATAGAAAAAGGATGGGACAAGGCCCACTTATCACTTTACAAGACACGTTGACAAGCGACAAGTTTCAAAGCAATAAAGACAAACTAAAGCATGACAAACATGACTCATCGTACTTTAATTATTACTAAACTGACTTTGAAAAGCGAATAACATTGCATGAATCACGAGATGAGAGATTCGTGATAATCTTCATCAATAATTTGTCGATCATCTTTATCTTTTGAAAAGAAAGCGTTGAGTGATGGGCGATGGGTTTACGGTGGATGTTGATGATCTGGGTGACAAAAGGTGGCTAAAGGGCAAAATATTTTCATACGAAAAGGAAGGCAGATTGTTCCGTGGATCGATTAGTGTCTTAGAAGCTGGCTTTATTTGTTGGATCGTCAAGGCAGTCTTTGGTGGTGTAGGTTGGAGGTTTTGATGATGTTGACTTAGGGGTAAAAATGCTTCCCAAGTGCTTGTGCATCTTGGTAGAAAATTAGTGAAATCTGGTTTTCTTCCTTGATGATAATTCAAGTAGATTTAGGCTTTGAAATTCTTTGAAGGAGTGGGAATCATGATGATATCATGTTGTGGACCTAGGGAGGTGTGAGAAATGTCTCTGTGTGGAGCAGGTTGATGGTTCAGTTCACAAGGAAGTTATAGAGTTCTTTTTGGACTCTATCGTCTTGTTCAAGGATGGAAGTATGTCGGGGTTTAACATACTTCGTTGGGCCCCTGTATCAAGAAGACCAATGGCAGGAATCATTCTCTGGAATTTGGAGGGTAAAATGTGGAGTTTAATGGAAGGGATAAGGATGGTAGCGTCAAGGGACAATAGTTGTTGGTGGAAAACAGTATGAAACTCATCATTTTTAGAATCATCAGATGAGTTTTATAGTGCAAACACTATTTCATCAGTAGGCTCCTCTTGTTCTGAGAAGTAAGACTCAATTTCATCATTGTGAGGAGAATAATCGGTGGTAGCTGTAAATGCTTTCAAAAGTCTGATTGCTTTGTCTTTTTGTTGGCGATCTTTTGGCATAATGGCCTTTCTTTTTGAAATGAAGCATCACAACTTCGCTGTTGTTCTTTGAAAAAGCTAGATCTTTTTCAAAATCGGTATGATTTTCGCTGGATGTTGATCACAAGGAAAATCTTTGGATTTTTGAATTTTAGGAAATCTTCTTTTTGGTGCTCTGATCACAATCTTTCTTTTTAGCATTTGATGCGCAAATAAGGCTTTTTGCATGCACTTGGAAGGCTCTTTGTCTTTAACAATTCTTTGAAGCATTTTTGTTCATAGTTTTTGAACACGCTGTGATTTGAAAGATCTTCGTAAGGAAATAGTATCGATGGTGAGATTGAGACTAAGTATTGCATTTGTATGTATGGTTGCAATTCTTGGTAATGATGCGAGGAAAGACATGTTTGAAGTCGGATCATTGAACCCGTTTGAGCTTATAAAGCAAGGATTGACATCCGTTTGTAATGGAAATCAAGATCTTTAGAGTTGAGGAGCGACTTCGTATTGAGGTAATATCGTCTTGCGAACTGAGGCGCGGTGATTCTCGAAATGAATTGCTTGTGAATAACGAGAAGAAGCAGATGAGACATTAGGTAGTGTTATTTGTAATTGCATGCTCTCTTAAAAGTATCGAAACCGATCTCTTAAAAGCACGTAAAGCAGGTAACAAGTTCTCTGGGGCGGATCTTTGTAGTAGCGTTTACTCTTAACATTTGGAGATTTTTCCAAGCGGCCATTTGAATAATCTATCTCTCCGTTTAGCTGCCAAAGATATCATCAAAGTGAACCGTGGACCATTTGAGGTTTATGATCATGGTGGGATTAAGCGAGGCTGTTTGGGCGAGGATGCATCGGTGGATCTTCCCGATATCGAGGGTATTTAAAAATGGGTCAGTTCTTGAGGATTGAGCAGGCTCAGTTTCTTCAGGTTAGGCCATAAGAATCCTAGTGATATCAGCATAGGATTTTCAGAATCACTAGATGAGATGGAAGATTCGAGGAAGAGTGCGTATCGGATTGATTGATTATTTGAAAGCGGCGAGATTTGAATCAGTTTAGTGCACGTCGGATGGAGTGCAGGATTATCATGCACTATATTGGTGCATTGGTGATTTATCTTTGGCCTGAGTTGGTGTTGGTTGAGGAGGGAGTTGGGTATATATAGGTGGTTGCGGTTCTGTGATAGTTAAAGGTGGATGGAAGGGCTGTTTATCGGGTCGTGGATGAGGATGAGATGTAGATCTAGATGTGGTCGGCAGAGGATGTTTTCTGAACAAAGTATGGGTCATGCCAAATAATTTGGATGGGTCTTGGGGCTTGATTGGAGAAAGCATAGGTGCAAAAGGATGGAAGAATTAGGGGCTAATAGTGGGTGGATTGAAGTAGTAAATAATGTTGGCCTTTGCTGTCAGCTCGATTTGTTAGGATTACGCTCTCATTTCGGTTCCTTTTCCTTTTGATCAAGTTACAGGCCATTGTAGCTATGACTCGGCATAGTTCTTAATTAGAATCTAGTTGGGAGATTACAGAAGATTAAATCTCGTCTGAGAAATGTCAATCCATCTTAGATTGATATAATCGGATTAAATGGCGATATGATTAACACTTCTTATGGATATCGACAAAGACTTCGTTTTGAGCTCGGCATTTTGTATACGCTAAGTTGAGCAAGCGGCTTGAAAGGTTTGGTCTTTAAATGACTTTTGTAGGAGTTATAAGCGGAAGGAATAAAGGGTTTAGTGATGACGCTTTCGTTGTAGATTGAATGTACGTATTTGAGGGCATGGAAATTGGGTTTACGGTATGTGTTTCTACGGTATCGAAGCCGAACACTATTTTCTTTCTTAAAATGGTATGATCTGAAGTTTGCTTTTTGTTTTTCTTTCGTTTGAGTCTTGGAAAATTTCATACTCATGGCATCACTTCCTCCGATAATGCTTGTCGTCTTATCGTCCTCAGGTTTCCACTTTCACTCCTTTCTCCTTTGAATCTTTAAAACCTTGCTTAGTAAGATCGAAAATTTAGTTGAATATTTACATATCCAGAATACGCTTTCGGATCTGAATCTTCTTTTCTCTTGAGTCCTTATCACCTTATGATCAAACTCCTTTCTCGCATGATATTCGAACGCTTTATTTCCACAAAAGACCGCATCGAAAAGAATATACCAGTCATCGATTGGATCGGTGTTCTGCAGTTGAACAATATGTCACTTAGGAAATTCCCCGGACTTGATTTCCAATTGGCAAAGAAGGTTATACTTATCTCGTATCGGAGATGCCTTGATCTAACGCTTACATGGAAGGAAAGGATTACGATCCGGCAATTGCTATCTTTGGACACTAGGTTCATACGTTACGAATCTTTGTTATTGAATGTCTTAACTCTTCATCTTTGGAAGTGTTTTACTCACTTTCTATCGTAATTTCAACCTTTCTCTTGAGACATTAATCTCTGCCTTGCGAGGTCAAAGTGCAAATTCAAGGTGCGAGACCAGTCTCTTACAAAATTGCCTTTCTTCATCGATTGGTCTATAGGCTCGAGAACCATGCCTTAGATCTTCCTTCGCTGAGCACCGCTCAGCCCTCATGGTGTTAGCGACATCGAGCAAATCCAATCAAAATTCAAAGCAGATCCTCGACATGAACTCAAAACTCATGCCAGAATGGATTTCAGTGTAGAGAAGTTCTACATGATACTTCTCCTATCAGACCCTGAAAGTATGTTTGAAAGAAGATCGATGGAACCGAATGACTTTTGACCTCCTGACACTAGAAGGCCTCCGCGGCTCTCGTTCCTTATTCATATGGTAGCATCCGGACCTTCGAAAAGGCGCCAATTATAGAATTCACTTGAAAAGGATATCTGTCTATCACCAAACTTAATAGCCACTTTCTTTTAGGATTCACGAGGATTAGGAAATTGTGATTGTCCTGTTGGGATGATTGGAAGAAGATGATGTTGGCTTATGGCGGAAAAGAAAAAAAAAATACAAAACTCGGTACTCACCTAAAAAATAACTTTTTTTACGTTCTAAATCATTATTTTTACGAATCTATATATAACTAGATACCACGCACTTTGACTCAATTGAAAAGCAACCCTTCCCGTTTAAGCGGATATTGAATACGAATAGTGAATAGTGTGACAATTTTAAGTGATTAAAAAAATCCTATGTTTGAGGGCTCCATCAAAAATATATATATTTTCTAATTGAATTTAGAAAGACTTTTTAGCGAATTTTTTTATTTTACATGTCGTGCAATACAATTGATTTGATCAATCCTAGGACAAATTAATAGTAAAAAAAAAAAACCTAAAATTACGACAACCTGAACAAAAGTTAAAAAATGAAAAAAAAAAACCCTTTTGAGTTGTTCCACAGGTGAAGTTAGAACTATATAATTACAGTAAGTTACAAGGTTTTAGTTTATCGAAAAGAAGAAACTATGAAAGTTAAGTTAAATAAAAGCTGAAACCTTAAATAATTAAATACAACAACAAAGAAGGGTAAATAATTGAAATATTTGATTCTGAATTTTCTTGATTATCCGGATAAAATTTCATTATTTTTATCGCATGTCTCTTTTAAAGAGCAAGTGGAATTCATGCTTTGTTTTTTTTTCCTTTCCGTTCACTCGGATCTCTTAGTTTCCTCGATTTTGTCCGAATCCTCGGTTCTTCGAAAAAAGGAAGGAGAAGGATCTTCTTGATGGATACCTCTTGTCCACTTTAGTCCCCTTTTGAAAGTTTTTCTATTTACATCTCTTTCTTGGTTTATGAGGTTCGCTTTCACTTTCGGTTTCTTAGTAAAAATGGGTGAGGGTATTACGCCTAAATAATAGATCGGTAATAAATAAGAGAATACTAAAGATTGAGCCATAGAATTTCTCGATTCGACACAAGGTACTTATTAAATCGAACACTCAATTTCTACAAAAAAAGGCTGGATGGATTGCCAAAAATTACAAAATGAAATCCTTACCGTAGTCCACATCGCCCATGCGACTATGGCTTTGTTTGATGTTCTCATCCACCTCCAAGATTATTCTTAATTTCCACCCTCGAAACCCATGCAGATCTACAACGAAGGTCATAAACCCTTTATTCCTTCGCCACTCCTACGGGTCATTTAGAAGACCCCGAACCTTTCGAAGTCATTCTCATTTGGCGGACAAAATGCGAGCTCGAAAATGAAACCTTGGTTGATATCCGTAGAAGGTTAATCATGTCGGTTTCTGATCGTATTGAATCTAAGATGGATTCGATTTTACCGAGATCGTGATTTGCAGAATCTTGATCCAGAATCTCTAGATTGAATTAAGAACCATCTTTGATCATGCTCTGATGGCCTAGAATTTGATCGAAAAGGAAAAGGAAATTGACGAGCTGAGGCGGATCTCGAACAAATTAAGTTGGACGTGCAAAGGCCAACATTATTTACTATTCTCCGTTACCTATTATGGCCCCAATCCTTTTGTACCTATGCTTTCTCAATCAAACCCCAAGACCCGTAAAATTATTTGGCATGACGTACTTTGTTCGAAAACATCCTCTGCAGAGCCGCGTCTAGATCATCCTCGTATAAAGCGACCCTTGGTCCACCTTTTGTCTATCGTAGAACGCAACCACTATATACCCGACTCCTCCTCGCCAAGCTTGGGCCAGATAAATCACCGATGCACCGATATGGTGGATAATCCCGGACCCATCCGTCTGAGACGAACTTCTAATTGAATCATGGTTTGGTCGATCAATCGAATCCAGCGGACTCTTCAGCTTGAATCTTAATCTCATCTAGTGATTACGAAAATCCTATCTTGATATCACTAGGATTCTTATACTAAAAAAGCGAGCACCTTTCGATCCTCGAAGACCCGTTTTTGAAATACCCTCGGAATCTTGAGTCTGATCTCACCATTGATATTATTTCCTTATGAAAGATCTTCGGATTGCCAAAGGTGTTTGGAAAAACGTGAACAAAAGCAGTTCTTGAAGAATTGTTAAAAGACAAAGAGCATTTCGAAGTGCATGCAAAAAGCCTTATTTGCGGTCGAATGCGAAAAAGAAAGATTGTGATTGCGGCGCAAGAAGCATTTAGAAAATTAAAAAATCGACATTTTTCCTAGATCAACATCCGGTAGAAAATCATAGATTTTTTAGGGAAAAGATCTAGCTCTTTCGAGAACAATAAAGGAATAAGTCAATGGAGTGCTTCGTTTTGCAAAAGAAAGGCCATTATGCCAAAATTGCCCCAATAAAAAGACAAAGCAATCGGACTTCTTGAGCATTTCTGATTATTCTCCATGATGATGAAATTGAGTCTTACCGAGCAGGAACTCTTGATGAAATAGTGTTTTTACAAAACTCATCGATGATTACGAAAATGATGAGTTTGATTTTAACAACTATTGTCCCTTGACTCTGGTCCATATCCATTAAACTCGCATTTTACCTCAATTCAGAGGATTCACGCCATTGGTCTTGTCTGAAATGACGAAGTATGTTAAACCAGACGTACTTCCATACCGGATCTTAAGCAACATTATGAGGAAAATTTCAAGGTCGATGGAAAACTCTTGCGCCTTGATTACCGGAAAACCCATTGGTATTGAATCTTTCAAGTGTGTTATCTAGACAAAAGTCATTGGTTCCATCGCCTAATAAGGATATCTTGTTATGATTTGATATCGTTCACCGGATAAAACACCTTGAATCATTCCCTCTTTGGAATCAGAGTTAAGTCCAGTATTTAAACCGTTCTGATGTCCTAAAGCTTTATGGTTTTATGGAAACCTCGGCCTTTCGAACATTTCTGAGGTTTTAAAGTTTTGTCTCATGCGACTTTCACCATCGACCCCACAATGGAAAATCCATAATTCTTTGTTCAATTGCCTTTCAAGTTGAATGAAGATGTCAATCCCACAAGCCACTCATCCGAGAATGAGTCCTTCGACTTAGTCCCCAAAGGAATGTTCTCATTCTTGTAGGTCTTATAGAACCCGATGGGCTTTCCAAGCTTTTATGTTGAAAAACATTACGAGATTGTTCGAGGAAAAAATGATTAGTCATGAACTATCGACCTCTAAACATGTTTTTGAGATGACAAATTCCTTGTGAAAAAGCGAGCATATTCACTTATCTCAAAATGCAAATCTTTTCAATTTGATCTTAAATCTGGATTACAGCACGGCATTAAACCTTACGAGCGTTATAAAGCGCATCCCTGATGCCCATTACCAATGGGCGGTTTTACCCTTTGTCTTAAACAACCCATTTATTTTCAAAAATCCATGGTCCAAATTTTCCAACCCATTTTGCATAGTGCATTGATTTACGATATTTTGTGACCGTCGCCATTTGTTAAATCAATTCTTTGATATCATTCAATTTCATGGAATCATGTTATCCATTGAAAAGCACAATTGCCACCCTTGAATTCCTTGGAATAACCATCAAAGGCCCACTTGGAAAGCACATTGCCCAAAGCTCGTTCACTTTCAGGATCATCTTTCCGAAAATTACAACAACAACAACAACAACAATAATAATAATAATAATAATACTCATTCCTTGGTATTATCAATTATATTAGGGATTTTATTCCTCATGTTGATCACCAAACCCGCCAGTTGTCAGCCCTGCTGAAAAAGAATCCACCTTCGTGGACCAACCCCACTTGTTGTCCTGACTTTAAAGAAAATTGCGCAAAATCCGCCCCCATTAAAGCTCATCACCGATTGCAGGCGAATATTGCAGACTGATGCAAGTGACGAATCATGGGGGACCATCCTCCTTGAAGAAACAAATGGAAAGGAACACTTTATTGCCCATGCCAGTGGACACTTCTCTGACACACAAATCCATTACCACAGTGTGTTGAAGAAATTTTAGGTCAAGCATGGTATTGAAAGTTCGGTATCATCTTATCGGTATCACTTTCTTGTCGTAATGGACGACTTTTCCCAACATCATGAACTTGAAGGGAAAAATGTCCCCGAAAAGATGTTGCTCATATTAAAATACTGGTTTTCAAAATATGATTTCTCTGTGAAGCATATAAAAGGAGATCACAACCTTATTCCTGATATGCTCTCAAGACTTGCTAAACCAGAAAAATCCTTGTTTTCATATCCTCGACTTCCCGTTTTCTGTTATTTTCATGGCCACTTCCCGCCCACCAAAAAAACATTTCCCTTGGAAAAACTTTCACCACGGATCTTTGCCATCAGAGTTTGCCAAAAAAATTTTTCGGTTTTTATGGCTTTATCTCTTATCAGGCTCATTTCCATTTTCAACCTTTCATCCGAAAACTTGTTTCTTAGGTCTAACCTTGGATCCTTCTCGAGAAATTTGGAAGGCAATTATGGTACATTTGGTGCCTTAGTCGCTTTATGCCACTTGATTATTCTGTGACCACCTTAGATCATCCAGCAGTTCAACCTCCTCCTACGGACACTCCTTGAATGGTTTTCTCCAATTCCGTGGTGGCGGCAGAAACTCAACAATAGTCTCGAGTTCATAATCGACGTATGCCATCGTCAGAAGAAAAAATGTGGGCGTCGTGTTCATTATCCATACTTGCCACACAACTTCTTACGGACTCGAGACCAAGTTTTGAATGGTTCACGTCCATCATCCTTGAACAAGGCGATAGAGTCAAAAGAACTCTATAACTTCCTTTGTGTGAACCGTCAACACTTCACCACGAGAGACATTTCTCCTCCTGAGTCCGCGATATCATCATGATTCCCACTCCTTCAGCAATTTCAAAGCCTAAATCTACGGGAATTATAATCAAGGAAGAAAAACCAGACTTCACTGATTTTCTCTACCAAAATGCAAGACCACGAAAACTCCCGTCGCTCAGCGTTTTCTTTTGAAAAGATAAAGATCGACCGACATTCATCAGATGAAGATTACATGAATCTCTCACCTCCGTGATTCATGCAATTTGGCGTTATTCGCTTTTTCAAAGTTGGCTTGTAATAATTAAAAGCATGAGTCATGTTTGTCATGCTTTAGTTTGTCTTTATTGCTTTTGAAGCTTGTCGTTTGTCAATGTGTCTTGTAAAGTGATAGGGGCCCTGTCCTATCCTTTTCTATATAAGCTCATCTTCTCCTCGTTGGAAAAGGCGCTAGCATTAATAAAATCTCTACATAATCATGAGTTTTAAATTTTCTTTTCTCTATATTAATGAAGCTAACCGATTTAAAAATAAGGCAACTTACATCATTCATTTAAAACTAAAGGAAGTATGCTTTGCACTTGCCTCTAGCAAGGATCCTGTGCATCAGAAAACTTTTGATAATTTCTTATCTGGTTTGGTACCCTCTTTTAGACTAAAGGAAAGTCTGTTTTGGGTTATATAACCCAAAATGAAAATGTTTTAAAGTTTTTTGTTCTCGGCAGTATATCGGTGAAAAAGCATCGGACTCTTTGGTCCAAGGGCGATCTTTTCATCATTGTTTGGTATAACAACACCACGTACTTCTCTGGTATCAGGATATACATATTAAGAAGCTTTGTGAAATACTTGTCAAATCAAAAAGTGACATTTGCTTTCTATGCACTATGCTCAATCTTATGCCCACTAGAGAGTCCGTATAAGTTCATCCACTTTTATTATGTGAATGATGTGAATATAATCGGTATAGGAATTGGTCTTCGTTTTGCTTTAGGATGTTAATGCAAATGATAAAAAAAAGAAAGAAATTGGCATTAAGTAAAGGTGGTTTATTATACCTATCAGTATGTGATTTATAAAATAAGTGGGTTGTGTAGTTTTGTTGTTAAACTACTCAAATATAGGCACATTAAAAGATAACTATAAAGTAACTTTTATGTTTTTTTTTTTGTCAAAGTTTGGTTTAATAGTAGGTAAAAAAAATAAATAACAGAAGTTCTGATAGTGTCAAATGTGGTTAAGGAAGTAGAAAAAAGAGAAACAAGTAATAAAAGTTTTATAAGTTTTAGGACAGAAAAGAAATTGATATATGCTATATAATATGATATATTTATCTATTATTTTGTAGATATTTCACACAAATTCTATGGTATTTTCAAAAATGAGACAAGAACCAATGCTCAATCTTATTGTGTTCTAGGATTCCAACAAGATAAGGAGATTTATGAGATGGTTGGATAAGCAAGAAGGTCTTGGCACTCATGAGGTATGCATTATTGAATTTTAATGTCGATGATAAGCAATGTAATTATTTATGTATAGGATTTTTTTGGGTAAAAAAATATAGAAAGTAATGAAGTTAAGAATTCGTTACCTTTGGTCATAATTGTGATAAGAAATTATATTACTATTCTCTAAGAAAGGTGAACATATAGTAACTTTGAAGATTATAAATATAATAAAATATTTATATGTAGTTGTTATCTCTTGAGTGTTTAAGATGTTGAAAACTATAAACATATATAGAGTAAGAAATCTTGTATTTTTTGTCTTTGTTTAAAAGAATGAGCCATAAAAATTATGATGTAGGTGGTAGTTCACGAGAAAACAACATAATATTTGAGAGATCCTAAAATTTTGAAAATGAGTAGAGAGGATAATGGAGATGCTATTGAGAATGACAGCGGTAAAAGGGTCGTCAGTTTGCACTGTTGTTGAATGATGATATAGATAAGTGGAATGAGAATGACACGGTGAGAGATGAGAACAATATGATGGGAAGTAATAAATCAAATGATAAAAGAGAGAACTAGATCAACAAAAAAGGATTGAGGGTAGGGAAAGTAATGCAAATTAGGTTAAAGATGTGGTGGAGGAAGATGTGATGCAGACATATATGACTAAGGGTGAAAGAGGTGCAATAGTGATGGATAGTGGAACTGTAATGGTGGAACAATCCTTGGTTACCATTAATGATAATAAAAATAATGATGTGAGTTCTTAGTTTATTTTATTTGCTTGCACATTAGTTTATTAATATAAGGTATATACACTTAATGTGTTATGATAAACTGAGTGAAAACAGGCATGTACGATAATGCTGATATGCAATAAAGAAAAGAGAATCGACGAATCTGCTATGTGGAGCTATCCTGTAATGTTAGATGGGAGATCTTAATTAAAATGTTAAACAAGGATGGCAGCATGAATGTAAGAAAAACATGTAATTGTGGTTGTCGAATGAAGATTGAACCTTTTGTTGTGTTGAATCCTGTGTTTATTGATGATTTGAAGTTGATTAATTACATAATGGAAGGAGGATTGGACGAAAGGTATGGAGAAAAAATTAAAAATTTATTTATTTTATATAAAATAAAAATAAAAATTGATTTATTTTATATATGAAATATATACTACTATATTGCGAGGGTTAAGTTTATAGAAAAAAGCAAAATTAAAATAGATATGGTGGTATCGAGGAGGATGAGTATAGAAAAATTGATGATTATGGTCATGTACTTTGCTTAAGGGTTGTGGTAAATTATTTTGCACTAAAGCTATGTAAACAAATATTAATTGGGTGACTAGGAAAGAAATGATGTCGTATTGCCTAAAAGAAATATTCATGGCAAAATGAGCCCTAGAAAAACTTGACCTTTTGATTAAGTTTATTATAGTGTCATATATGTGAAAAATATATATGTGAAATGGTTAGAAGATAGAAACATTTTGTGCTTCCATGTGCAGATTGTCTCTAATCTTCCGGAGGTGCTAGTCAGTGAAGAAAGGTGAGAAAGGAAAAATCGAGCGTTTAGTTGGTTTCGAACAATATATTTTACAGGATGTAAATAAATTCATAGCGTTGAGAATAGATGTGTAAATTTATTTGTTCAGTTGAAATTGTAGCAATATACAAAATTTAACACTAGGCAACTTGTTATAGAAGCAGGAAAAGACATTTAAAGGCTGTGATATTGTTTGCTTAGGCAAGGGCATGTAATTGAGGCAATGTTACTTGCAGGACCCAGGCCAGTATAAGAAGGTATATGAAAGTTGGCATAGCTAATGTATGGACAATGAATTGGTTGATTACAAAAGTTAATTTTTCTTTGTATAGATATTGATTCCTGTAAATAATGGGAAACTGCATTGGTAGTTGGTAATGGTGGACGTTGCTCGTAAATGTATTGAGATATGAGATCAAGCCTTTTATGTTGAAAAGCATTCTGAAATTGTCCGAGGAAAGAAACGCCTAGTCATTGACTACCAGCCCTTAAACATGTTTAATTTAAGTCTTTTTCTTTTTTGCTCCACTTGGAGAGAGAATTTACCGTTCAACTTCCTCTTGAATCCTTGACACTTTATTCTCTTTCTTCTCTTTCCTTTAGAAATCTTGCACTTACATCAAAATTGAAAATCTTGTAGAATATTCTATATTCACGAATCCAATCGGTGAATCTTACCACTCTCTCGTACTTACTATATAAGCATGGGATTCTTTTACGCTTGATGTCCAGTACTCTCGTATCCACCGAAGACCTCACCAAGAATATATCCGGTCTTAAAATGCGGATCGATGTTCTCTTGACAACCCTGACGATATGTTACTCTTGAAATACCCTCGAATTGATTTGGAAGCGAAGGTTACACTCGTCTTGGGCATCAGATTAATCCTTACCGTGGGAGAAAAGGATTCTGGGTCACCGCTTCGACTTGCTATGCTTGATGCGGTTTAAGCGATTACCGAGATCTTTGTTATCGGTCCATCTGCTTCATGCGAAGTGTTTTACTCACTTTCTATCCTAATTTCAACCTTTCTCTCAAGATCGAACTTGCCTTGAAAGTCGAGTTGATTCGAGGTCTTTGACAAATTTCTTTTGCAAAATTGCCACTTTACCACCAAGCTGGTCTCTGAAATCATGCCTTAGATCTACTCGAACACCGCTCGACACCCTCGTGGTGTTAGCGAGAATCGACCGAGATCCGACAATCATCCGGATCCTGCAAATTCCCCGTCATGAGCTTATGCCTCTTGAATGGATCTCCTATGAACAGTTTCACGATAATCTGACTCTATTCGGACATCGAAAGTATGTTTGAAAGGCGACAAGATGGAGCAGTCGAATGATTTTTAAACCGCCTCCAGGTGCTCCGAGAGCCTCGCCCTCTCGCTACTTATTCTTCCATGATCGCGGTATTTTTCGGGAAGATCTGCCCATTCTGAGGTTTAATTACGAAGGTTACCATTTATCCGATAAATACAATGGCCATTTCTATGGGATGTACAGTTGAGCATGTGTGACCCAATTGTCCCTCTTTGGGATGATTGGGAAAAAGGCGATGATTATGCAACCCTGAGGAAAAAGAAACCCGAAAAAAACTTCGTGTCACCTTTATGACCAAAGCATCGGATCGCTCCATGGCTCCGTTAATCTACGAAAAGAACTCGAATGGATTGCCAAACATTTAAATCTGAGATTCATCACCCTCTCACACAACACTGTCGTCCAAAGCTTGTATGATGTTTTCCTCTACCTCTTGGAATTACTCTTCTTCTTTCATGCTGGAACCCAGATTCAAGCGAAATGTTGTGTCCAAACCCTTTATCCCTTTATTACCTCCAGCCACAGGAACCCCACAAACCTTTTGAATCGTCCAGCAAACTTCAAAATGCGGGGCCCAAAATGATACTTTGTTGCATCTCGATTCAAAAGTTGAGAACATCGGTTCGGTGAGCAGTTGAGACAAAGTTGACTCCACTGCAGATCTGCGGATCTGCAAAACCTCGATCTAGAATTTCTCAACTTGACTCGAGTTCACGAGCCATGCTTGCCCGTTACTCGGGCCGAATTGACGAAAAAGAAAAAATTTGAACTTGCCCAGTTGAATCCCAAGCGAGACTACCCTCTTTTACCACATCCCTGTCCCATCGGTCGACTTATCGTCCTTTGCCTCTATGCTTTCTCTGATAAGCAGTATGACCGCTTCCAAGTTATTTGGTATGACTCGTACTCTTTTGAGACAATCCTTTGCCACCCCTAGCTTAAACCCCGAACTTAGACCTCGACACCCTCTTCGTCCTTCCTGCGACCATCTCCCAGATTCTACCCGGCATCACCTCAGGTTCCTTTGTCGGTCCACCGATCAAGGATAAAGAACACATGAACGATTCTTCCACGGTCACCGTTACTTCTGAGATGATCAAACTTGATTGAAATCCGGTATTTGAGATAGCCAGGCAAACCGACAGACTCTTGGCATCGCGGTGACTACGAAAAGTCTGTCGCGATATTACGAAATCGATGGCTCGACGATCACCTACCCGGGCGAACCTCCGACCATATGTTGATATTCACTACGAAGTTGAAGAAGATATGCACGAATCTTACGCCTGAAACCAACCTCCTCCGACCCGACAATCCCAGCGAAAATCGTCAAATGGCCCGTGGTTCACATTTGATGATCTTCCATCGTAAATGGCGTGACTCAATGAGATGTGCTGGATTGACCTCAGGATCTTAAACGAGAACTTCGATCGATCCTTAGAGAATTTGCTACTCGTTTGGGTGCTCTGAAGATTGGTTTGATTCGTTAGGCCAATCCAATTCTGAGTTTGTTGATCTTCCGGAAGTTTGAAGTGCTCTTCTTGTGATCAATTCCTTGGCGACCACCTGCGGTCTTTGAAGGCGCGGGCGAGATTATCTCGACATGAAATCTTTGCTCGCCAATCTTGAGGATCTTGACTTCCATTATAAGCGGATGTCCTGTTACAAGCAATGGATTGATGAACCGATATTAAAGCATGTCTTTTCGGCCTCCTTCCAGGAAGAACTCAACGACATCGAGAGACAACTCGCGTGTCCGGCCTTTCCGCAGACAACATCTCTCGAAATCTTTGACTTGCCAAAACTTGTCTTGACAAACTTTGCGGCAAAAGCAGTTCTTCGAAGCATTGAAAGACAAAGAACCTTAGGAGTGCTTAAAAAGCCTTTGTTGCGGATCGAATGCCCACGAAAAAGATTGCGATTGCGGTTGAAAAGCGGCATTTCGGAAATTGAAACTCGGAATTTTCATCCGGACCTCGCGGATCCGAAAGCCTACGGTTCTTGGAAAGAAATCTCTCTGAGAATTCAAGCGAAAGCAATCAGCGGATGTTTCATCTGCGAGAAAAACCCTATCTGGGATTGTCTGACAAAGAAAAATCCATCCGGTTAGTTGAGCATCTTTGCTACTTCTGAGCTACTCTCACCTTAAAAGATGGAATTCTATTTCTACGAACAAGATGAACGATGATGAAACGGTGTTATTCTGAAATTCCTCGATTAGAGCGGTGACCGGTCTCAGTGATTTTCCATCAGCAGTCGCTTCTGATTTCTATCCGTCCAGTGAACTCGGATCTTGCCACCGAAATTCCAAGGCCCATTCAATTGGTGCTTATAGATCTTTGGTGCGAAGCATGTTGAACCCGTATTCTTATGAATATTGGACCCGGTTTGAAAGAACATTTAAATCGATGGCAAACTCTTCGCCTCTTTGATTACCAAAAACCCATTGGTATTGAATTTTCCCAAGTGTGTCATTTGGACGAGGTTATTGGTTATTCTTCCAATAAGGATATCTTGTTGGATTTGACATCCTTGGATCAAACACCTCAAAATCATTCCTGGAATCCGAGTCAAAGTATTCAAACCATTCCGGATATTACAAAACTCTACCATTTGCGAAACTCCCGGTCTTTGGGATATTTCAGCCGAACTTTTGAGTTTACGTCGAGTCCCGAGTTCACGTCAAATCCGCGTGGAAAAATAAGTCTTTCTTCGTTAAGTTACCCTTGGCTGAATGAGACATTAAAGCTACCCATCCAGGGAATGGTCCTTACGACTTACTCCCAGGAATGTTCACAATTATTAGAGGTTTAATTGAGCCCTGAAGTTCTCGATGGGCTTGCGCTTTTATGTTGAAAAGCGTTACGAAATTGTCAGGAAAAGCGCTAGTCATAACTACCGACCATTAAACATGTTTTTACAGATGACAAATTTTTACCTCAAAGCATGTTCACTTTTCTTAAAAATGCCAGATCTTTTCAAAATTTGATTTAAAATCAAGTTTTTGGCAACTAGGCATTGAACCTCGAGCAAAACCGCTTTTTGTATTCCCAATGCCCATTTCAATGGACCGTCCCCTTTGGTCTCAAAGCGCCCGTTTTCCAAAATCCATTGTCGAATCTTCGACCCATTTTGCATCGTGCGTTGATTTACATTGATGATATCTTTTTAATTTCGGCATGATGAACATTTGTTAACTCGATTATGATATTCTCCACCGTCGTGGAATCATGTTATCGGCCAAGAAAAGCATCGTTCTTCTGAGATGATGTTGAATTCCTTGGCATGATCGTAAAAGATGGACCTACCTGACCCGAAAAGTTGCTTGCTTTCGGATGACTTTCGAAAAGGCAAATTCAGCGGTTTACGGCATCGTATTATTCAGTGATTTCATCCCCGTGGATCATTACACTCACCATCTCGGCTTTATTGAAAAAAAGCCCCAGAATGGAATCTTGACCTGCGTTTCTTTATCCTTGCCTAAGCGATTGAAATCGCCTCGCTTTAAAGTTGATTCACGGATGGCAGCGCATCTTACTGACAGTGATGAATCGTAGGGTGCCGTACTCAGAAGAAATCAATGGAAAAAACTTTATAAAGCTCTGTTAGTGGACATTTTTCGACACGAAGCCTACCGTAAGCGTGTTCGAAGAAATCTTAGCGGTAAGAATGGCATCAAAAAGTTTGAGTATCATTTGATTGGACACCGTTTTCTCATCAGAATGGACCTTCCCAATATCTTTCATTTCAAGGTAAAGCGTTAGAAAAATGTTACTTTCAGATTAAAAGATTGGTTTTCGAAATATGACTTTTCGGCGTATAAAGGATCCGACACCACGATATGCTCTCAAAGCTCTCGAAAACTTTTCTTCAAAAGCACCTCGCTCGGTGATCTGGACGAGATGAGGAAAGCTCATCCGAAAAGGCAATCGTGAATCTTCTCCGTAAAGTTGTTTGTCTTGTTAACTTTTCAGATAAAGTAGTTTGTCTTGTTGTCGTAATGATGTTTATTTTATGCTTGCATAATTATTAAGTTTGCTTTTCTTTAAGCTTTTGCTTTTGCTTTTGTCAAAGTCATACTTTAATTATTAAAGCACTTTTGTCTTTGTAATAATTAAAGTTGTGCCGTTATGTAAAGATAGGGTCACATCTTGTCTTTACCGAGAATCCTCCTCATATAAAGATTCTCCCGCTTTCAGATATAAGAAAATTTCGAGAAAGAAATAAACTCGTGTTTCCTCTTTTACCGTGAATCCACTAAGCCTCTTCTCTCTGAATGAAGTTCAGAAAGAAAAGAATAAAGGATTAAATTTGTTCATTTTGAAAACTAAGAAGTATACTTTGCCTTCTAGTAAGGATCTTTGTGCATCAAAAACTTTTGATCATTTTCTTATACGGTTTGGTACCTGCATTTTAGACTAAAGGAAAGTTTTGGGTTGTATAACTTTGAGAAAGAATGTTTTAAAGGTTTTTGATTCTGAGGAATATATCATTTGGAAAGCTTAGAAACTGATTCTTGGTCGAAGCAGTTTTAAGCATTGTAGTTACGGTATAACAACGCATTGATTTGTAGTTAACGGTACGTTAATAACGGAAAGATTTTGGTTGAGGAGCGGCATGGTGGATACTTGAGGTGAGGGGTTTTTGGTTTGGAGATGGAGAGTGGGGATGAGGTTAGGATCACTTTATATGCTTGGTGAAAAGTCGTATTTGGAAAAACAATCTTTTAATCGAGTAACATTTTTTGAGGATTTTACTGAAATGAAAGATATTGGAAGGTGAAAGTGTCCGTTCGGATGAGAAAATGGTGTCGATCAAATGATACTCAAACTTTTTGATGCCATTCTTTCTGGTTAAGATTTCTTTGAACACGCTATGGTAGTGCTTACATTATTGGAAAAATGTCCACTAGCGTAGCGATAAATTTTCTTTTAGTTGATTTCTTGAGGGTATGGATTCATCACTTGCGATAGATAAATTGCCATCAATCAACTTTAAGGAGGCGGATTTTCGTGATGCTTTAGGGTAGTGGCGGTATGTTGGCTTCTTTTCAATAAAGAGATGATGAGTGTAATGATCCGCGTGGGGATGAAATCACGGATGTAATTGATGATCTTAGAAAGCGTGAATTTGCCTTTTGGAAGATCTTTGATGGAAAGTGAAACAATTCTTGGGCAATGTGCTTTCTGGTGATAGTGTCCATCTTTTATGATCATAGAAATTGACATCATCATGATGCTTTTCTTGGTAACATGATTCGGACTTTGGATAAGATCGTAGAATTGAGTTAACATTTGGCAATGTTCATCGTATGAACTGAAAAAACAAGATATCATCGATGTAAATCAATGCATGATGCAAAATGGGTTGGAAGATTTGGACCATGGATTTTTGGAAAATGGATAGGCGGTTTGAGACGAAAGGTAAACGGTCCATTGGAAATGAGCATTGGGAATACAAAAAGCGGTTTTGTAACGTTCGGAGGGTTCAATGCCTAGTTGCCAAAAACCTGATTTTAAATCAAATTTTGAAAAGATCTGGGCATTTTTGAGAAAAGTGAACATGCTTTGTCGGCGAGGTAAAGGGAATTTGTCATCTTGTAAAAACATGTTTAATGGCTGGTAGTCTATGACTAGGCGTTTCTTTCCTCGGACAATTTCAGAATGCTTTTCAACATAAAAGGCTTGGCAAGCCCATTGAGAACTTGTGGGCTCAATTAAACCTTGGGCTAACAATTCCAATAGAGTTCATTGAAAATCCCTTAGTTACGGATGCAAAAGCATTAGTCAGTAATATGGTACATTTTTGTTACAATTTATGAAATTAGAAATAGTTAAGATCAATTTTTAGGCCTTAATAGTTAATAAGATTTAGAGTTTTCAGTAAAGTGGATGGAAAGAAATTGTAGTATAATTGTATGGAAGTATGATGATGGCAATATCTATTAAATATACATATATGTGTTTGGTTATTTGTTATGCTGCAGTTGAAAGTGCTGGATGAGGTATTAAAGCAGGATATACAAGTGTTATATGGAGCGGATTTTCAATTCTAGAGTTTTTCTATGATAAATGGTAGAGGCTTTATAAAACAACCTAATTTATATGATTGTAGCATGTTTGTTATATCTATGATGTAGAACTGTTGCGTACAGTGGGATATATTGAGATGGTTAGTTACATATATATACATATGTAAGGAATTGGTGAAGCGTTCATATTTTATTTCTCTCATGCATATAAATTTAGTGAAATACTATTACAGTGAAATAATTTGATCGTTGGATGATATAGTTTTATTGTGTTAAAATGTGAATGAAGCTGATAATTAGGTTTATTGATGTTTACTCTATATTGCAGGTTGATGTGGAAGAATCTCAAAAGAACTTGGCAATTCAGATAGTTATGGATGGCAGTAATTCGGTGAAAGAAAAGACATTGACAAGTGCTCGTGGGTCTCCAAAACCCAATGTTGTAAGTTCAAATAAATGCAGGCGTGATTAGAATCATGATCCTATTCTTTGAGATATGGGAAATTTTCTTTTAAAAGTTTAAAGAAAAAGTCAAAATAATTATATCGAATCAATTTTCTATTTTGGAACAAACAACAGCCAACTAACACTTTGACTAAAGTATTCGATTAAGTAGCAAGTTCATCATTAATTGCACATAATATTTCAAATGAGAAGAAGAAAAGTATGGCATGATCGCTTGAAAAAATCAAAAGGCTTAGATAGTGGAATCCTCAAGCTTGGTGAGCTTGGAGGCGTAGACGTAGGCGGAATTTGTCGAACCACGTAAAAATATTGTGATTGTGCTCTCTTTTCCCTTATCCTTTTAATTTTGTTTATTGTTGTTATTATTATTAATGTATTAGTGATTTCATTCGCTTAACTTTTTAATATCCAATTCACCCCCCTCTTAGGTTGCATAGCTAGTATTTCATTTAGTATCAAAGGAAGGTTCTCTTGTTAGGACTTAACCAGAGTAAAGATTTAAAATGATTCCACATTTAGGGAAATTAGGTCCAATGATAGACTACAATTCTTTGATGGAAATGATTATTTATTGGAAAAATAAGATAAGAATTTACTTCTGAACTTTAGATTATGAAATATGAGACTTTTGTTTGTGATAGTCATTGCCAATGACTAAAAATGAAGTAAGGGAAGATATTAAAACCTTCGTAAGAATAGAATGATTTAGAAAAGAAAAGCACCTCTTTAAATTCAAAAGCCATAGAATCTGTTTTGTACCTTGAATGAAAAGAATTTCATAAAGTTTCAGGTTGTTCCAATGCTTATGAAATTTGAAATAAACTTGAAGTGTTTTATGAAGTTACAAATCAAGTCAAAGAATCTAAAATAAGTAGATATATTAGGCAATACGAGCTGTTTCAAATGAAAAAAAAATTAGAGTATTTATTCAATGTACACTAGATTTACAAACATTGTAAACACTCTAGGAGCTCTAGGAAAAACCTTTTCAAATAACAAGAAGGTAAAGAAAATTATTAGGTTACTGCCAAAAGAATAAAGACCTAAAAGAAATGTCATTGAGGAAGCCAAGGATTTAAATTCTTTATCTATTGATGATTTAAGTGGCTCATTTATTTCTTATTAAGAGGATTTGGCAGCTTAAAGAGGTGATGAAGACAAAAAGAAGAAGAGCATTGCTCTTAGAGCTTCAAAACCTGAAAGTGATGAAGAAAGTGAATTTGAAGATGAAGATATGGCGATGGTAGCTAGAAAATTTAGGAAGTTATTTAAGAAAACTAATGAGAGAAGAAAGTTCAAAAACTTCAAGAACCAAAAGAAGAAGAAGGAAGCAATTACTTGCTATGAATGTAAGAAGCCCGATCATATAAGATTGGAGTGCCTCTCCTCAACAAAGGAAAAAAAAAGCTATGGTAGCAACATCAGAAGACGGTAATAAGGAGACCTCAAACGAGGAAGAATCATATGAAGTCTCAATAGCACTTATGGCAATAAGAGAAGAAATTGATGAGGTAAATGATCTCATATTTTATGATGAGTTGTTTGAAGCATTCACTGAATTGCATAATGATTTAAAGAAAATGAGAATGATGTTTTGTAAAAATAAAATGATTTTTTGAAGAAAGAGAATAAAGGACTTAAATTAGAGAATAAAATATTGCATGACAGGATTGCATCATTAAAAGAAAAGCAGAATACTTCAATATGAACATGAAAAGTTATGTGTTAATGATCGGATTAAGAAAAATGAAGATTTAAAGAAGAAGAAGAATGAACTCAATGATATTGTGTTAAAGTTTATAAATGGTCAAAAAAATTTAAAAATATTGCTCCGCTTTTAAAAATATGTCTTTGATAAAGGAAAACTTGGGTATAAACCTGACTTGAAACAAAAATATTATAAGAATTACCTTGTTAAGATTACCTCCGCTAGTGATCATAAAGTTGTTTGGAATTAAATGTGTTTGGGTTCCAAAAAAAAAACCATTGCTAACACTTAAAGAGCCAAAAAGCTTTGGGTACTTAAAACTTGAGATTTCTTTTATAGGGATCAAAGAAGAAAATAAATAAATGGTACTTGGATAGTGGATGCTGAAGACATATGACATAAAATTATTCTTGGTTTTTGAGTTTTACTAAAATTGAAAATGGTGAAAAAGTATTCTTTGGAGATAATTTAAAAGGAAAGATTATCAGTATTGGTAATGTCGGTAAAGATTCTTCTACCTTTATTGAAAATGTGTGTTTAGTTGAAAATTTGAAACACAACTTGCTTAGTATTAGTCAATTATGTGTTAAAGGTTATAGAGTTATTTTTTACAAAACAAAATGTGTTATTAAGAATGCATGTGATGGCAAAGTGTTGTTTGTTGGAAAAAAAATGTATTGATGTATACACCATTGATATTAATTGTGCATCAACCTATGATAAAAGGTCTTCCAAAATTTGATTTTGAAAAAGATAGAATTTGTGAATCTTGTCAATTTGGAAAGTAAATCAAAACTTCTTTCAAAAACAAAAATCATATTTCAACGAAACCACTTGACTTCTTAATACAGATTGATATGCTAGTTTGAGTGGTAAATATTATTCTTTTCTGATTGTAGATGATTATTCTAGATACACATGTGTAAAGCCAATAAGGATGATGCCTTTGATGCTTTTAAATAGGCAACGAAGTACGTGGCGTTGTTAGACCAAAGCAATGATGAAAAGATCGTCCTTTGGACCAGTAGTCCGCGTGCTTGGGTTTCCAGCCGATATACTCAGAAGAAACCAGAAAACTTAAAACATTTTATGTTAGGTTATTCAACCCAAAACGGACTCCTTTATCTTAAAATAGAGCACCAAACCAGATAAAATCATTAAAAGTTTTCTGATGGAGCTCTGAAATAGATAAGAAAAAGAATAAGGAAAATTTTTAAAACGAATTTGTTCAAAACCAAGTTAGTATGCTCTACACTTGCCTTTGTATGAAGGATCCTGTGTATCAGAACACTTGAGACGGTCTTTAGTTGTTTTCTTATCTGGTTTGGTACCCGTTTTAAGCTAAGGAAAGCTGTTTTAGGGTTGTATAACCTAGCAAAGAAAACTGGTTTGAAGAGTCTCAAGGGTGCTCGGACTGGTATCAGAGCCTGTTTTTTTTTTTTTCTCACAACGCAAAATGATTTTGGTATAATTCCTTTTGAAAAATTCCTTTACGATTTAAGTTTGCTTCGTCTCGAGAGAACTTAAGAGCTTTATAATCATGGCATCTTCTTGAAATCCGGTTAAATTATCTTCTTGTGTCAGCATTACTAAGCGTACTACGTCTGGCCCAGAGAGTCTTGTTGAGTATTCATATCCAGATTACGTAAATGAGTCTTCTCTTCCTCTTGTTAATCGCTTACCGGTTATCGGCGTCATACCGTTTCACTCGTTTATCCAGTTCTCTTATTAGTACTTCCAGATTCTACTCGCAAAAGTACATCGATCTTGATCTCTTGATCGATGTTCCTCCGATCTACTTACTGGCGGCGGTATGTCACTTTAGAAATTTTCCACGAGCTCGTTTCCCATTGGAAGCGACAGCGATACACTCCTTTCATCTCGGTGGTGGCCGTCTTATTCTCACCCTCCATGGGCGAAAAGGTCTTCCTGTCACTGCCCGTAGTGCACTTCTTGACACCGCTTGAAAGAATATGGCGGCTACCATTGGTGTCATCTTTACCTGCGTCTTTGGCGGTGTTGTTCTCATTGTCTATCCGACTTGATCTTTCCCTTGATTGATCTTTCCACTTTCTTAAAAATCAAGTTGATTCAAGGTGAACAAGTCTCGATGCAAAGATTCTGCGTCATCCGGTTGGTTCTGAGACTTGAGACCACTCCATCCCGCCTCCGGATCTCGATTCGAGATACCTGTGATCCTTGCTTTGAATCTCCGGACATCCCGCGTTATCCGGATCCCGCAGATCCCTCGTCTTTGATCTTACCGAGATCATGTACCTCGGTGGATAACCCGGTATGAGCATTTCCTCTTGCTCTGTTCGAACCTACGAACCCGTGTATGAAAGCGATCGATGGTTACATTGCGCCTTGATTCAAACCTCCTCATACGCCCTGCAGAACCTCCCGATTATCGCTTACACCTCCGTGGTCGACTTTGTTGACATCGTTCGAAGTCCTTCCATTACCGTTATGTCGCCCTTGCTCGGTACTCCATTTACAGGACAAAATTGATGGCCATTTAACATGGGATGTTCCCGGCTCTGGCCGATGTGATCTCGGCTGTCCATGTAATGATGATGAGGATGATTATTCCTCCAGATCGAAAAAGAAGAAAATTATCTATCCTGCCTGCAAATTATACCTGCCCGAAGATGATGATGATGAACGTTATCCACCGCATTTCTGTGAGGACTTGATGGATCGAAAGCATCGACCCGATCATCAAACCGGTCCGGTCATTTGGTCTTACTACCTCATGGTGTCTGCGTGATGTCTAAATACGCGCCTGCGCCTCCAGTTATAGTTACGAGTACCGCCTCTTGAAAGCGCTTCGAGACCAGCAGTGCGGAAGCGAACCGTTTATCCTCTATTTCCTCCAGGTGGACATCTTGAAGAACAAGCCTTTTGAGCGGTCCTTGGCGGCAAACTTCGGAATGCCGAGGTCAGAATGCCTCTTACTCCTCGCTCTAAGTTGATCAAATCGCTCAGATCGCTTTCTTTGTTGAAAGCAAGGTTACTTCCTCGGACCGAGTTGATTTGTATAATAGTCTTCATGCAAGGTTGCACGTAGTGACCTTGAGCCATGATTGCCAGCGGTGATAATTCTTATGAGTTCACTCGAAAAAAGCGAAATCGGTGAAATCGCGAAATTGATCTTTGACAAGCAGCGTCAGCGGATTCGCGCTTTGCTCACTATCTATTTTCCCGAGAACCGTATCGCCTACCGGTCCTTTTTCCCTCTTACTCGAGGAGTTATACTCGCGAGAGAGTCTTTCCAGCGACACCTGCGAACCCTGCAAAGCCTAAACCTCGACCTCGCCGGCGCCTGTTCCACTCTGCGATGTCTATTCCTCGCCAGGTTAAATCCCCATGTATTGAGCGCTATCAAAACCCCCTTGAATCGTGAACGGTATTTCGACCTTACACCGGCCTTACCCCCGTTTCGAATCTCCTTAAGCCGAACAAAAAGAAACCTCGAAATTACTTGCGCAGACGGCGAACGCGACTCGCCGGAAGAATCCGGTCTACGATTCGTCGACGCTGATTCATCTTTGAGACTTGAGCCCCGTAGTTTGATTCAGATGATTCCCAACTGGCGATATTTCTCGTCTTATGGCGGATCGTCTTTGAGTCTGCAGCTTCGATCCCTCGCCGGGAACGGCATGTTGACATTCGCCCAGTGTTGAAGGAGAAAATGAAGGAGAACAACTAATCCTCCTCCAAGAGTCCGAACTAAAGTTGCCCCTGGCTCTGGACCATGGTTTACCTTTGATGATCTTCCACCGGTGGCGTGACGTCTCGAGGCTCTACTGGTTAGATCTACAGATGGTTAAACCTGATGCAGAACTCTCTGCAGTTCTTAAAGAATTTGTCTCCCGATTTACTGGCTCTCTCCGTGATTGGTTTGACAGTCTCGGACAATCTGAACAATTCTTTGTATCTTGACACCTCTTGTCTCTGCTTTCTCATGGACATTCGTTCCAGGTTTCTTAGAAACTGCTGCGGTATCTTTTGCACTTTCGTAAAGAATATCTCGAATGAGATGTTGCTTTCGATCGGAGATCGACTGCGTTATCATTTGAAGCGCATATACGCCTGTTCGTAAAATTGGTGGTATCGAAGCATGTCTTCTTGTCTTAGCTTTGCACTGAAGAATTACAGCACTGAAATCCGTCGGATTCTAATGCGACATCGATAATCTTTCTCTTGGCCGTCTCTTGAGAAATTTGGGCTTTGAGTGTCTCTTGATTACTGTGATCGGAAGAAATTCTTAGAAACCTCGTGAAAGACAAAGAAGGATTCGAACCGCTGCGAAGAAACCTACTTGGAAATCAAGTCTGAAGACTACTAGCGTTGTACTTGTCCTCGAAAAAACACGAGTCGGGTTTAGAAAATCTTCCGAACTCCTGATCCGCCCGTTCCTGGCGTCCAAAAAAGATTGAAAGGCGACCTTACGAGATCCTTGACGTAGAAGAAAAAAAGCGGAATCTTCGTTTGTAAGCTTCGGACATTTCTTTAAAGAATGCACAGAACCTAGCGGTCTCGGCAACTTGGATTCAATCCACATCGATTCTCTCACGTCTTGACCAAATTGAGTTTATACTGCGAAAGAAAGTCGACCGGATCGATTTTGCCGCTTAGCCTTGATTGATTCAACTTCATCTCTTGAACGAAGACTATTCCCGCATCCGTCGATTCGCCGTCCTCGATTGTCGATTCGGCGTTCGCCCAGGTAATCAAATCACATTATCCAAATCGGCCCGTTCTGCTATTGCCTTCATGAATCTTGGCGCTTTCGGCCGATATTGAAATCCTTCCTCGGTCTCGATTCGATCCAACCGTACAGACCGGCTTTCTCAAACTTCTGTCGTTTGGCCCGATCCACTCACGATTATCGATCTATTTGGCCCGATTACTAAGGTTTTGTCCTCGCGAATCATTTGGCCTTTGCCGCGTCCACATCCTGCGTGGAAAAATCCGGCCCGTTTCGTTAAAGCTTAAGCAATGAAGACCTAATCTACCAAGCAACCCGGGGTATGCCTCGCCCGAGCTTGATTAGCCCAAGCGAATGTGCGAGTTACTCGCCCAAAGACCATTGAGGCAGCTTCCGTGGGCTGCCTTTTATGTTAATAAGCGTCTTTGAAAGCGTTACGGGGTAAAAAGCGTCTTGTTATTGATTATCAGCCTTTAAACCAGTTTTTACAGGATGATAAATTTCATTTACCTCGGAAACATTCCATCTTTACTACCTAAAATGCCCGAATATTTTCTAAGTTTGACTTAAAATGCAGGTTTTGGCGGTTGGGTATTGACCTGGCGAGCGTTATAAAAGCGCATTACGTATTCGAATGCCGTTACCGATGGACCGTTAACTTCCTTTGGTCTCAGCTGCATTTTCAAGCCATGACCCGAATCTTCCCCACTCGCCCGCGTACCGCATTTATATGTGATTGCTTACGTTTTCTACTCGGAAAACGTCAAATTTTACTCAGCAGTTCCGTGATAGATCAATACGGTATTATGCTTTGAGCAAAAAAGAGTACAATTACCGCGAATGCGTCGAATATCTCGGTATGCGAGATCAGAATGGATTATCGGCTGGACCGCGTTGAAATTACTCGGCTTTCCGGATAAAGTTTCCTGAAAAACAAGTCAGCGGTTCCTTGGCATTATCAGCTACATCCGCGATTTCACGCCATTCGTGGACGGCGAGACAAGTATCTTTACGCTTTCTTAAAAATCACATCTCTTGGGATTCCGTCGCTCTGTATCCGGTAGCGGATAACCCGAATCCCGCATGACTTCGAGATCGTGGCGGATGGCAAGCGTATCCTGCGGTGATGCGGACACATCGTGGGGAGCCTGTTGCTCGAGCGGATCGACAAAAAGGAATATCTGTCCGGACATCTAGTGGACATTTTAGTAGTCCGGCCTATCGCACGATCTACAAGAAATCCTTAGTAAAAAGCGGCATCAAAAAGTTCGAATACCACTCGCTTGGCCGTAGATTCCTTATCGAGTTGGATAATTCCTCTTTCACAAGTCCTCGGTTTAAGGTAAAAGCGATTCCCATTACTTGATTTGCGGAATGGTTTTCGATATAATTGATGTTGCGTATAAAAGGACAAAGAACACCGTTTCAGATTTCTATCTACGCATTCGAGACCACCTCTCGATCTTACCTTCCCAAGTCTTACGTCTTTCATTCTAATCTCTGCTACCCTCTGCCCCATTCTGCAAAACTTTCCTTCCTCTAGCGCCGGGGTTTGCTAAACAATTTCTTTTTCTTACATGCTTTCTTTGAAGAAAACCCCATGATCAGTTCCTCGCTTTTCATCCAGAATCTCTTCGCCATGGGATTACGTCCCTACATCGGGATATCGGTGACGATGAACTCTGGTATTTACGGTCTTCATGCTTCAGTTAATCATCACTTTCTGATCAACGCCCGATAATCCTTCAAAGGCTTACTGCATTATGGACTCATTAGAATGGTTCTCATTCCTCGATGGAATCTGGCTCAAATTTAGCGTCTTTCCACCGCGTTGAAAAATTCATCCGTGTTCGTAGTTCACCGACCATTTTCCGCTTTGAGGCATGCTTTGCTTTCGACCAGCCTTTCTGCGCCCCTGCGTCCAGCGGCTGGATCGAACCCGTGTTAAAAGGCTCGTGAATCATCTCGTCGCCTTAAATCATGTTCCTCGCGCGCGAGACATCATCTCTGGATTCTATTGGACTCGTCATGACATTCATGGTACAATCATACGGTTACAAAGGTATCATTATCGAAGAAACGTCCGGATACTCCTCGCGGATTTACTACCGGATTCCCGGGATCACGAGGATGACTTTACCGCTCGGTCGACTCCTCGGGAGTTTTGGACTCCCGAAACAAGGCCGGTCGTGAGAGTCATTTAATCTGAGCCCGTCGCTCGTCCACCGTCCAATCACGGATCTCTGCGTTCAAGATTAATCCGTCTTGAGGATGTCCTCGGTGATGGCCCTTATCTGAACCGGTGCACGCATGAACCTTGGAGCGATTACCCTGCGTCATGCATGGTTGAATCCGACTCAATTTCGGATGATTCTGGGATGAATCATCCTCTCCGTAATCTCGCATCATCTTGTCTTTTATGTAAAAGATAAAGTTAGAGTCTGTCCTCTTTACTTTATTAAAGTAACTTTTGCTTTTATGTCTTGTCTTTTATGTAAAAGATAAAGTTAGGGGTCATCCTCTACGTTATTAAAAGTAGCTTTTGCTTTTATGTCTTGTCTTTTATGTAAAAGATAAAGTTAGAGTCACTGTCCTACTTTACTTTATTAAAGTAGCTTTTATGTCTTGTCTTTTTATGTAAAAGATAAAGTTAGGGGTCCCTATCCTCTTTTACTTTATTAAAGTTGTTTCTTTATGAAAGATGAGGTCTGTCTCGGCTTTTCTAAATTTGGCTTTATCCAGATTGTAATTCTATATAAGGGAGCCTCCTCTTGGTTCTTATTTAAGTTAGAGGTTAACTTTAAAGCAATATGTATAATAGTCTTCGTACTAAGGTTGCGAACGTGACGATTTGTATAATAGTCTTGTCTTAGGTTTGACTTGGCCGTGACCTTGAGCCATGATTGCATGGTGATAATTCTTATGAGTTCACTCGAAAAAGCGAAATCGGTGACTTTGAAATTGATCGTGACCAGCGGCGTCAAGCGATTCCTGCTCACTGTCATATTTTCCGCGAGAACCGTATGCGCCGGGTCCTTTTCCTCTCTCGAGGATTATACTCGAGAGAGTCTTTCCATGACTACCACTTGAACCTCGGCCTGCAACCTAAACCTCGACCTCGCCGGCCGCATTCCCACTCACTGCGATTGTACATTCTCTTGTTCGTCCATGTATTGACGCTATCAAAAACCCCTTGAATACATGAACCCGGTATTTCGACCTTACCTCGGCCTTACCCCGTTTCGAATCTCCTTGGCGAACAAAAGAAACCTCTTGAAATTACCTTTGCACCGGACCGACCGCGACTCGCCGGAAGAATCCGGTCTCTGCGATTGGTCGACGCTGATTCTCTTTGAGACTTGAGCCCGTAGTTTGATTCGATGATTCCCAATGACGGCGATATTTCTCGTCTTAACATGGCGGATCGTTACGATACCCTTCTTGATCCCCTCGGGAACTTTGGACCTATGTTGACATTCCTTAGATGTTGAAGGCGAAAATGAAGGAACAACTCTAATCCTCCTAAAGTCGAATTAAAGTTGCCCCGCCTTTGGACCATGGTTTACCTTTGATGATCTTCCCGGCTCGGTGGCGTGAGCATCTCGGGAACTCTGCTGGTTAGATCTCTGAGATGGTTAAACGATCACGAGAACTCTCTGCGGTTCTTAAAAATTTGTCTCCCGATTCTTGGCTCTCTCGTGATTGGTTTGACGGTCTGGACAATCTGACAATTCTGTATCTTGACACCTCTTGTCTCTGCTCTGGACATTCGTTCCAGGTTTCTTGGAGAACACATTTATCTTTGCCTTTCGTAAAGAATATCTCAAATGAGATGTTGCTCGATCGAGATCGACCTGCGTTATCATTTTAAGCGCATATACGCATTCCGTAAAATTGGTGGTATCGATGACCACGCCCTCGAGCATGTCTTCATGTCTTGCTGCGAAGAATTACAACACGAAATCCGTGGATTACTAATGCATTTCGACATCGATAATCTTTCTCTTGGCCGTCTCTTGGTGGCTTTAGTGTCTCTTGATTACCTCGTGATCGGAAGAAATTCTTAGAAACCTCATGAAAGACCGAAGGATTACTTGGAAATCGAGTGCAAGACTAAGCATTGTACTTGTCCTCGTGAAAACACGAGTCGGGTTTAGAAAATCTTCCGAACTCCGGTCCGTTCAGGCGTCCGAAAAAGATGCTTGAGAAGGCGACAACCTTACGAGATCGCCGTAGAAGAAAAAAGCGGATGCTTCGTTTGTAAAAAGCTTCGGACATTTTGCTAAAGAATGCCACAGAACCTGGCGGTCTCGGCAGCTTGTTAATGATTCAATCGCACATCGGTTCTCTCACGTCTTGACCAATTGAGTTTATACTCACGAAACAAGAAAGTCGACGGGATCGGTTTTGCCCTTAGCACTTGATTGATTGATTCAACTTCATCTGCGAACGAAGACTATTCCCCTGTCTTACATCGATTCAGTTCCGTCCATCGCTCGATTGTCGATTCCCATTCCGTCGAAATCAAATCTGTTATCCAAATCTGATCGGCCCGTTCACTGCTATTGCCTTCATGAATCTGGTATTTCGTAGCGATATTTTAAACCTATTTATTTTGCCGCGAAGCACGGATTTCAAATGAAAATCATTTCCGTCTGCTTAGTGGAAAATTGTTTTCTAAGCTCCGCAAGTCTAAGTGGAATTGGTATTCCCAAGCTCGAGTTTGGACCGTGTTATCGAATTACGCCTACTGATAAAGATCTTCTTGGGTTTGATATCTATTCGAGCCCGAAAGATTCAAGTCCTTCTCTTGGTCTCAGATTAGGTCCATGTTCCAAATACAGACCATTTCAAACTCATCATTTGGCCCGATCCTCACGATTATCGATTGTTGGCCCGATTACTAAGGTTTTGTCCTCGAATCATTTAGCCTTTGCCCGTCCCATCCGTGGAAAAATCCAGCCCGTTCGTTAAGCTTCCTTTTAAGCTTAATGAAGATAATCTACCAAGCGACCCATCCGGGTATGCCTCGCCGAGCTTGTTAGCCCAAGCAGAATGTGCGAGTTACTCGCCCAAGGCACCATTGAGCCTTGGCTTCTGCCGGGCACTTTTATGTTAATAAGCGTCTTTGAAAGCGTTCACGGGGTAAAAAGCGTCTTGTTATTGATTATCGGCCTTTAAACCGGTTTTTACGGGATGATAAATTTCCTTACCTCGGAAACATTCCATCTTTACTACCTCAAAATGCGAATATTTTCTAAGTTTGACTTGAAAGTGCGGGTTTTTTGGGTATTGACCTGTTGAGCGTTATAAAAGCGCGTTCTGTATTAAATGCCCGTTACCAATGGACCGTTCTTCACTTTGGTACCAGCGCACCGTCCATTTTCAAAAGCCATGACCCAATCTTGACCCTCGCCCGCGTACCGCGTTTATATTGACGATTTGCTTACATTTCGGTACTCAGGAAGAACGTCAAATTTTACTCAAGTTCCGTGATATCGTAATCAATACGGTATTATGCTTTCCAAAAAAAAGTACAATTACCCACGGAATCGTCGAATATCTCGGTATGCGAGATCAAGAATGGATTCTATCGGCTGGACCGCGTTGCGAAATTACTCGCTTTCCGGATAAAGTTTCCTGAAAAACAAGTCCAGCGGTTCGCGGCATTATCATTACATCCGCGATTTCACGCCTCGTGTGGACCCGGCAGAACAAGTATACTTTTTACTAAAAGAATCTATCTCTTGGGATTCCGTCATTCTGTTGTCCGGTAAAGTAGATAGCCAGAATCCGCGACTTCGAGATCATGACGGATGGCAGCGTATCCTGGTGATGCTTGAGACACGTCGTAGAACCTGTTGCTCGAGCGGATCGACAAAGGAATATCTGTCGGACATGCTAGTGGACATTTTAGTCCGACCTTATCACCACGATCTGAAATCGCTGCCGTAAGCGGCATCGAAAAGTTCGAATACCACCTCGCGGCAGATTCTGATCAGTTGGATAATTCCTCTTTCGCAAGTCCTCGGTTTAAAGGTAAAAGCGATTCCCGACCAATTACTTGGTTGCGAGGAATGGTTTTCCGATATAATTGATGTTGCGCGTATAAAGGACAAAGAACCTCGTTCAGTTTCTATCGCGTTCGGACACTGCCTCCGATCTTACACTTCCCAGGTCTTCCCGTCTTGGCTCTAGATCTCTTCTGCCTCTCTGCGCCCCAAGGCTCTCAAAAGACCTTCCAGGGCTGCAAACTTTTCCTTCCTCTGCCTTGGGAGTTTGCTAAACAATTTCTTTTCATTCTTACATTTCTTCTTGAAAACCTGATCAGTTCCTCGGCTTTTCATCCAGAGAATCTCTTCGCGGATTCTTCGTCCCTCTGTCAGGGATATCGGTGACGATGAACTCTGGTATTTACGGTGTAGCCATACTTTCAGGTTAATCATCCTTTCTGGATCAGCGCCGATAATCCTTCTACATTATGGACTGTTAGAATGGTTCTCTCACCATTCTCGATGGAATCCCGAGTGAGTAAATCTTTCCCCCGAAAATTTGAAAAATTCACATCCGTGTTCATAGTTCACCGACCGTATTTCCGTCGCCCAGTAGCCTTGCTCGACCCTGAATCAGCCGCCCGTCCCGGCCTTTGGATCAGACCCGTGTTGAAAAAGGCTCTCGTGAATCATCTCGCATCCTTAATCATGTTCCGCGCGCGAGACATCTGGGTTATTGGACCTCGTCATGTTCATGGTACTAATCATACGGTTAGCAAAGGTATCATTATCGAAGAACGTCGGATACTCCTCAGATTACCTGAGATTCCCGGGATCACGAGGATGACTTTTCTGGCTCGATCGACTCGGGAGTTTGGACTCATGAACAAGGCCGTCCGAGAGTCATTTCGCGATCTGAGCCCGTCATCGTCCAATCCCGATGCGAGATCTCTGCATTCCGGGATTAATCCGTCTTAAGGATGTCCTCGTATGATGGCCCCTTATCTGAACGGTCTGATACGTGAACCGTGGGATTGCCTGAAAACTGCGTCAGCATGATTTGAATCGACTCCATTTCGGATGATTCTGGGATGAATCTATCCTCTCCAAGTAATCTCATATGTCTTGTCTTTTATGTAAAGATAAAGTTAGGGGGTCATCCTCTTTACTTTATTAAAGTAAGCTTTTGCTTTTATATCTTGTCTTTTTATGTAAAAGATAAAGTTAGGGGTCATCCTCTTTCTTTTATTAAAGTAGCTTTTGCTTTTATGTCTTGTCTTCTTATGTAAAAGATAAAGTTAGGGGGTCCTGTCCCTACTTTACTTTATTAAAGTAGCTTTTATATCTTGTCTTTTTATGTAAAAGATAAAGTTAGGGGTCCCTATCCCTACTTTACTTTATTAAAGTTTGAATAGTTGTTTGCTTTATGAAAAGATGAGGGTCCTGTCTCACTTTTCTAAGTTTGGTTGTATCCCGTTGTAATTCTATATAAAGAGCCTCTCTTGGTTCTTTAAGTTAGAGGTTAACTTTAAAGCAATATATTGAGTGTTCATTATCCATTGTCTCTACTCACCATTTTTGAGGAGTTTGACGATTTAATATAATAGTCTTGTCAAGGTTCTTGGTAGTGACCTTGAGCCATGATTGCCGCGGTGATAATTCTTATGAGTTCACTTTCGAAAAAGCGAAATCGAAGACTTATTTGAAATCGCGAAATTGATCTTGACAACCAGCGGCGTCAGCGATTCCTGCTCCTGTCACTATTTTCAGAACGCCTACTCGGGTCCTTTTTCCCTTTACTCGAGGGATTATACTCACGAGAGAGTCTTTCCCATGACTACCACTAGAACCCTCGGCGAAACTAAACCTCGACCTCCTCGGCGCCTGTTCACTGCAGGTGTCTATTCCTCTTAGGTTAAATCCCATGTATTCGTATCAAAAACCCCTTGAATCGTAGAACGATGTTCGACCTTATACACCTTACACGTTTCGAATCTCCTTAAAAGCGACAAAGAAACCTCTTGAAATTACGCATCATTTGCACCGGACCTTGACCAATTTGTATAATAGTCTTGTCCAGGTTGCTTGACCAAGTGACCTTGAGCCATGATTGCCAGCGGTGATAATTCTTATGAGTTCACTTTCGAAAAAGCGAAATCGACGACTTATTTGAAATCGCCGAAATTGATCTTGACAACCAAGCGTCAGCGATTCTGCTCCTGTATTTTCCAGAACCATATCACCTCTGGGTCCTTTTCCCTCTACTCGAGGATTATACTCGAGAGAGTCTTTCCATGACTTGAACCTCGGCTGCAAAACCTAAACCTCGACCTCCTCGACTATTATACAAAGTTAGGGGGTCCTGTCCCTACTTTACTTTATTAAAGTAGCTTTTATGTCTTGTCTTTTTATGTAAAAGATAAAGTTAGGGGTCCCTATCCCTACTTTACTTTATTAAAGTTGTTTGCTTTATGAAAAGATGAGGGTCCTATCTCACTTTTCTAAATTTGGCTTTATCCCGTTGTAATTCCTATATAAGGGAGCCTCCTCTTAGTTCTTCACGAAGTTAGAGGTTAACTTTAAAGCAATATATTGAGTGTTCTATTATCCATGTCTCTCTAAACTCACTGTTCTTAGGATTACATGGAGCTACGAAATAGATAAGAAAAAGAATAAGGAAAATTTTTAAAAGCAATTTGTTGAAAAGTTAGTATACTCACTTGCCTTTGTATGAAGGATCGTGTATCGAACACTTGAGGCGGTCTTTAAATTTTTTCTTATACGGTTTGGTGCAGTTTTAAGCTAAGGAAAATTTTTTTAGGGTTGTATAACCTAGCGAAAAGCTGGTTTGAAGAGTCTCGAGGTCTTTCGGTGTATCGAGCTTTTTTTTCTCATGTGAAAATGATTTTGGTATAATTCCTTTTGAAAATTCCTTATTCGATTTAAGTTTGCTTCGTCTCAGGAGAACTTAAGAGCTTTATAATCATGGCATCTTCTTTGAAATCGGTTCGATTATCTTCTTGTATCCGAACAACATTACTTAAGCGTACTACTAAGCTAGAGAGTCTTGTTGAGTATTCACATATCTGATTACCTTGCGTAAATGAGTCTTCTCTTCCTCTTGTTAATCACTTAGGTTGTATCAGCGTCCATACCGTTTCACTCGATTCAGTTCTCTTATTAGTACTTATTCTCTCACAAAATCTGATCTTAGATCTCTTGATCGATGTTCCTCGTCCCTTACCTTTGAAGCGATATGTCACTTTAGAAATTTCCCGAGCTCGTTTCCCCGGAAGCAACGATACACTCACTTTCATCTCGGTGGTGTCGCTTATTCTCACCTCCATGGCGAAAAGGTCTTCTGTCGCGGCCGTGTGCTTCTTGACACCGGCTTGAAAAAATATGAGCGGTACCATTGATGCGTCACCATTTACCTGCGTCTTTGGCGGTGTTGTTCTCTTTGTCTATCCGACTTGATCTTTCCGTGACCCCGATCTTTCTTAAAATCAAGTTGATTCGAGGGTGAACAAGTCTCGAAATTGCTACCGTCATCGGTTGGTTCTGAGACTTGAACCGCTCCTTATCCTTCCCGCCTCGGATCTCGGATTCGGATACCTGTGATCCTTGCTGAATCTCCGGACATCCAGCGTTATCCGGATCCAGCGGATCCCGTCGCGTCTTACCGAATCATGCCTCTCGGTGGATAACCATTATGGCATTTCCATGGCTCTTGCTCTGTTCGAACCTACGAACCCGTGTATGAAAGCGATCGATGGCTCTGTTAGCGCCGGTTCGAACCTCCTCATACGCCCTCTGAGAACCTCCCGATTATCCTTTACCTCCGTGGTCCACTTTGTTGACATCGTTTCGAAGTCCTTACGGCAAACCATTACCGTTATGTCGCTCCCACGGTACTCGCATTTACCGAGACAAAATTGATGGCCATTTCATGGGATGTTCCGACTACGGCGATGTGATCATTTGTCCATGTAATGATGATGAGGATGATTATTCCTCCAGATTTTCTTTGGTTTAAATTCTTTCCTATTTACATAGATTAGGATTCTGATTTGATTTAGATTCTTGCGAACTAAACTGATTAGGGTCGCGTCAGTTCTTGACGGAGTTTGTAGGGTTCGTATCATTTGGTATCAAAGCCTAGGCTTTAAGGTCAGATCCATCTATCTTTATTGTTTTCTTGTTTGAATTTTTCATCTTGTTCTAGTATCTAAAAGAAAAAAAAAAGGTGTAAGCGTATGTCTTACGTGAAACGGTATCGTGAAACGATGCAGCGTGAAACGATATTTTAGGGTTTCCTTTTCGATACGTATACCGCTTTTAGATCTGACCCACTTTATTTAAAAATTACGATACCGATCGGGTGAAATGCATTGGCGTTGTTATACGAACTACTGATAGTTAAAACTATTCTTTGGACGATGGTCATAAGTTCGGGTTTCCGATATGCCAATCCTTTAGATATCAAGCGGTGGGAGAAAACCATTGCCCGATACCACAAAACAAGCCATTTCTGAAGGCTTTTGAGGAGGGTGAATGTTGTGAGATTAGTTTTAATGAGCTGGTTTGAAGATAAATCGGGACTTTTCGATGCGAATCCTTTTCGAGCAAGTCAGCGTACTCGATACATGGATGAGATGAGCAGCTCTTAGAATAATGGCAAAGTATTAACTTCTTCACCAGAAGAAGAAGAGAGTTTTAGAGACATCGAGAATTATAAACAAACTTTCAAGTTTTTATTGAAGATGTTACTGCTTTAAACAAACTTGAAGCTCTTATATAGAGACTACAAGGCAAAAGATAAAACGGGACCACTTATCTTTTAATAAGCGACAAAAGATATAAAGTACACACGTAAAAACACACTTTAGACAGGACAGGACCCCTGTCATTTTTATTAAAGCCGAGATTCCAGGAAAGCTTTTGTAGCCATGTGAAAAGCTGGAAGCTTTATGGAGTGGAGGGATATCTGGATGGAGATATGTCTCCTGTCTCTTTTTCATACTGTTTTCGGGTTTTGTGGATCTGTTGATAGGTAATATAATCTTATTTCTGCTGGCATGTAGTTGGTGAGGAGGCGGCTCGATGGTAAACATTGAGACTCTTGAGAGTAACGAGTGAAAGTCTTCACAAGGGTCTTGAGCATCTTGAAAAAGGACATTTGTGTGGTCAAGATGTTCTTCTCTGACGAGAATACCCTTTGGACTGGAACTTGATCCTGGAGTGTTTTCTCGAATTTTTCGTAAAAATTCAAGGGAGTGAGATGGTCCGATGGACGTGTGGCAAATATGTGGGGCCGGTTGAACATTATTGAGTTCTAGGAGGTAACTTTTGAGGACTGAGATTATTGTTGGATCATGGTTGATTGGAAATGGATGTGGGAATGTTTTCCATTCATATGCCTAGTTTGTGTCCAGTAATCTTTAGTGACTGGATGCTGAAAATATGGCTTGTGTATGATGAAAACCAAAGTAAATAGATTTGCTTCTTGGTCAGGAAGCCTGTTTAGCTGATGATGGATTGAAATGTTTTTGAGTTGTTTACGCCACCATGTGAGTGGTGAAAACCATTCAAGTAATGTCCAGAGGAGAGATGGTGCATGGTCAGGAGTTGTGATGTACCTGAGGGTAGGTTGAACCGAGAGGATAAGTTTAGTAGCATATAGGACTGTGAGACACCAAACATACCATAATTCATCTTTTGAGATGGTCAGGGTTGGATTGAGAGTGAATCCTGTAAGAAATAGGTGGTCTAGGTGAAGAGATGGAAAACGAAGTGGTTGGGTTCTATAGACATTCATGAAATACCTAAAAGAAATTTTCTGGCAGAATCTTGGATTTGAAAGGTTGAACTAAAGGAAAGATTGAGGGGAAAAGTCTTTTGGTTCAAGGCCTTGAAAGGAAGAGAACGATACATTGTGATAATGGGTATAGCATGGATGGAGGTGATGAGGGTAGGCTTATTTATAGATGGTCGGGTAAGGAAATCAGGGATAAGATTTTTATCACCTTTAATGTCATACTTGGCAAACCAAGCTTTCAAACTGAGCAGTTACTTACCTTGAACCCATTCTACACCATGGCCTGATCTACATTGATGACATTTTACTATTCTCAAAAGATTATGATTCGTAGCGCTTTGTGAATTCATCCGTAGTAGATAAGCGTGGCATTATGCTTTTTGCTAAGAAAAAGCATCGTTGTCCAACCGGTTGAATTTCGGGATGATTCTCAAAGCGAAAACTTCCGGCTGGACGCGCATTGCCAAGAACTCGCCGTTTCGGAGACACATCTTGCAAACAAATTTAACAATTCCTTGGAATGGTGAATTATCTCGGAGACTTCGTTCCGTTGCTGAACCTGACCATTTGTCAATAATACTTAAAAATAAGCCCCCTGATTAAGCGGTCAGAACTCAAGCGACTCGCCGGTTCCATTAAAGATACCCGGATGGCGAAGAATTCTCGGACAAGCGCCGTGATAATTATTAGGGAGCAATCATTTTGGAAAGATTAGATGACAAAGAATACTCGTAGTGTCGGTTCGAATCGAAAAACCTTACCACGTCATCTGAAAAAGCCTTGTAGTGAAATATGGAATTCAAAAATTTGAGTTTCATCTAGTTGGCCATAACTTTTTGGTCAGATTAGATAACTCATCTTTTCCCAAAATTCTAGACTACAGGAACAAGACACTACCAGACAAACAATTGCAGTCCAGCATATAAAAAGATATAAGAACCTGATCCTTGACCTTCTATCTAGACCTCCAAATCGACTTACAGTTCATCCGTTTTAGTCACCTCTGCATTAACCGTTCATCGCATCGTAGCACCGTCCTTTACGCTTTCGTATACGAAAAATCCTTTCCATTCGATATAACATTTTCCTCGCGAATTGAGACTTATGTAGCAGTTTCTTTTGATATTTCATGAACATCCATGAAACCTGAATTCCCAGTTTCAGACAAACTCTTATCCGGGCACCGTTGATCCATACATTCATCATGAAAGGCGAACTTTGGTATCTACGGTGCCTTATCCTCTATGCCCAAAAATTGTCTTCCGGTCAATCGTACTCGTCATCTCCTCGACCACTTCCCGAGCCTCCTCCGTTTGGACTTCTTGGTGGCATAAACAACTTCGATCTGTGATAAAAATCATCTTAACATTCTCCATGTCATGGGTGATTTGTACCGTAGTTTTCGTAGTCCGTCGCTTATTTGGCGTCATCCTGTGACAAAATTATTTTGGACTCGGGGATCGAGCTTATGAATGGATAAGCGTCCGTCAAAGATCTTTTCTTCTTGGCTTAACCGTATTTCAACCTCCGCTCACGACCCATTCACTCCTCCGGGTATTCTCGTAAAAAAAAAAGCGACTTGATGTCCGTTTGAGATTCCCAAGACCATGGGAAGATTTTACTCTCCTCCGGACATATGGTGGTCGTCCTGATCAATCCTTAGAGATGACTCAACCCTGAGGAACAACGTCGTCTACTTGACAACCTCCATTTGGTCGAGAGCACTTTTAGAAATTGATAGAGATGTTGACAATTTGTATCATGTGACTTTTTGATCGTGACCCGTATGACTCCGTGTCCCTTATCTTGTAAATATTAGCTTTGGATGCTTTGCTTTGTCTTATGTAAACGCCTAAAATGTGTGCTTTACTTTACTAAAAGCAAGTGGTTTTATCGTTTATAATCATTCAATGGGTCTTGTCCTTGATGATTTTCTATATAAGGCACCTTATGTTTCAATTGTAAGCTATTATTATAAAGAAATGAAGATTGCCATTATTAGAAAACGTGGAGGAGGATAGAGAAGCTAGCCTGATTCTTAAATGGACTTAATCGGAGATTGCGAGATAAGGTTGAGATGGTCCATAAAAGCCATCAGATTGAGTAGCAACTCTGAGGAGGTTAACACATCATTGGCTCGAGTTCATTTCTTTGGAAGTCAGCTATGTGAAACTGAGCGAGAGGCCTGACATCTACTGACTAAGCTAAGATCTGAGCCCTCGAGCACAATACACAAGGTAACACCATGACTCTGTAGGAATCGTGACATTAAGTGTTTTAAATGTCAAGGCATGGGGTATATCGCAAGTGAATGTGTGAATAAAAGAGTTATGGTGTTGTGGGACAATGGTAAGATTGTAACTGAAGATGAAACGGAAGAAAATGAGATTCCACCATTAGAGGATGTCGAAGATGAAGAATATATAGCCCATGGGGAATTGACTTTAGTAGTGAGGAGAGCTTTGAGTGTGCAAGTAAAGGAAGACGAAGTAGTGAAATGGGAAAACATTTTCCGTACTAGGTGCAATTGGTCATCCTTCTTGCATTAGGACTGCGCCAATACCATGCCACCATGATAGTACTAGCAACATTAGTACTATCGGAATCTTCCAAAAGTGGTAAATGAGATAGGTTTTCTATTCGGATGATAACGAAAGCACTTTTTCGTATCATGGCGTCTTGAATCTCTGTTGCCCACGATCATTACTCTTTTCATCTCACTCCGTCTCATGTTCTAAACATCTGAAAAATAGAAAACTTGGTAGAATACTCTATATCCTTGAGTCGGATAAATGAAAATTAGCCCATACCGTGCTTTCTGGCGACGAATTCCTTTTGCAGTATGAAACTCTGTCTCTGACAACCTCTTAAAGAATATATCCGTCTCGATTGGATCGATGTTCAATTCAAAGCCACCAAACATAACGATATGTAACCCTTGAAATACGCCTTACGAGCTTATAGCCACAAGCAGGGAAGGTTATACTCGCTTTCCTTTAGGGGTATCGGGTAATCCTCACGTGGCAAAATGTTTACCGGTGACTCTCGGTTAGCCTTAATACCCGTTTAAAGAATACCAACATGTTGTTATCGGCGTATTCCTTTGACCTTTCATGCTTTAGAAGTCTTTACTTTAAAATTTCAGCGTCTCTTGAATCTTAATCTACCGCGGCCTTAAGTTCGAGATCGAACGGGGCGAGCAGTTATATCGTCAAGATGGCAGCGCTTCGTCAGTTGGTATCTGGGCTTGAACCATGCTCTTGATATGCTCTACGTATATCGAGATGATGCTTTAATGATCTTACGTCTGAGTATGTACCAATTATCGTCTGAGATCCGGACATATCAAAAAATCTTCGGCTTGCCGCGAATGGCTTTACAATTATGGCGGTTCAAAAACTCTCGACTGTCAGCTTAAAAAGCCTCTTATGAAAAGCATCCGGATGGAAGCGTAGGATGAGCTAAACCTCATAGAACAAGCCCCAGACTTTCTTTTCTTCTCTCGATAATTCTTCTTTGTTTAAAGTCGGGAGGATATTCGTTACGCTTTCCAAGCGATAGATATCCCATCTATCTTGCCAAACTCGATGGCCATTTCCATGGGATACTTACGAGGCCCGTATGTGTGATCCCATCTGTCTAGATGATTATGATTAGAACGATGATTTTGCAAACACCCGTGTCATCACTTACTTTGCCGGATGACATTGAACAAGGGTAAGAGTTTAAAAAGAATCTTAGGATTAAAGAATAAAGCGAAGGTTTTAGTTATCCGTAGGGTGGAATATTGAAACTTGAAATGTTATCGAAAACCTCTCCTCGATTTTTATTGAATAAGCTGCTATAAAGATAAGGAGGGAAAAGACAAAAAGGCGGATGAAGATCATTCGGTGGCATCTAACTTATTTTACAAAAGTAGGTGAAGGGCATTTGAGTGGTGGTGAAAAAAAGTAAAAGGCATGATTACATAAGGACAAACAACAAACAACTTTTAAAAAGCTAAAGAAAAAAGCTAAAGCATACACTTATTACAAAATGACAAACAACTTTTAAAAGCAAAAAAAGAACAACTTTATGGAGCTAGTTTTGGTGTCTTCTTTGGTTTTGGTTGAGGTCGTGGATGTAGAGGAAACAAAGTATGGGTCATACCAAAAAGTTTAGAAGGTTCATATGTGCGGGAGGAAAATGATGGCAAGAAGGGATGATAAGTAGGATTAATTACTGGTAATAGAGCAAAAAACTTGAGGTGGAATTTGGACGCTTTTCGAGTCAATTATGGCAATTTCAGCTTTCAAAGCTCTTATCTCAGCTTCTTTTTTTGTGTGTAATGTGGTCTACCTTATGATGTAAGGTAGTGAGTGCTTAGTTATAATGACATTTTGAGTTTGCGGTTTAAAAGCGCCAAAACGAGGTTCTTACAAATGGCGAGTCTTGTAGAGACATATGGTTTGGAGATGAAATTCTTTTGTTGGTCAGTTTGTTTTTCCAAAGGTGGGAACTGGGCTTGGTATTCTATAGATGTTGATGGGGAAAACATCATACAGGACTGTATTTTGGGAGTCATCAGGGTCACGATCAGGGTCCTTGTCTTTCTTGAAGATTCTCTCTAGATGAGAACATCCTGGAACACATGGCCACGGGCAATATTGTCCTTTTGGTAGAGGAATATCTTGTGGAGATGAAGGAATTGGTTGAGGATAATGTTCAGGCTAGTTAGGCTGAGAGCAAAATGGCGAATATGGAGAAGAGGATGATCCAAGTTCATATGGCGATGGTAAAGGTACCGGGGTAAAATCTTCATAAGGATCTTGGGAATCTTGGAATAAGAAGTCAGTGTAATCTGGCTTTTCTTCTTTTATGATGATTCCATGGTTGGGAGGTTGGGAATGTAAGGATGGAGTAGGGATCATAAACATTTCATGTTTTGGTCCAAGAGATGTTTAGAGGATTTCTGGCTGGTCTGGAGGAATATGGTTGAGTTCCATAAGGAAGTTCTTCAAGGAAGTCTTGAGCTGGAAATCTTGTTGAACTGAGCGATGTGAGGTCGTAATTCATCTTTCGATTACGGGTCCAAAAATCTCTGGTATGAGGATTTTGGAAATATATGATGAATGATAAAAGCAGTGGTATTGTCATAGTGCGAAAGGTCGAGAAGGTAGTGTGTGTCGATGTCAATTCTGATTACTGCCGTGGTAATGGTGAAAACCATTCAAAAAGAGTCCAAGTAAGGGAAGTGGATAACTCTGGATTATTGAGTCTATTGAGAAGGGGTAAAACAGGGAAAACCATTTTTGTGGCATACAGAACAGTAAGACACCATGTGTACTAAAGTTCATCTTCGGTAATATCTCTGTGAGGTGTAATTACTAATCCTATGAGGAAAAGATGATCAGGATGAAAACTGGGAAGGAACATAGGTTCTCTACTCATCTGATAGATGTTCATAAAAAAACTAAAGAGGAATTTCCTAACAAAGTCTTGAATTGCATGAGGTGACTGAAAAGTCATGTTGAGTGGGAAAGACTTCTGGGTGAGAGCTGTTTTAGGGAGTGAACTAGCCATGGCAATGATCGGGAAGGATATCTGAGAAGTGATACAAAAAAGCTGGGAAGGTTGCGATTTTGGCGGTCTGGATAGTAAGTCTAGAATGAGGTTATGATCTCCTTTTATATGCTGGACATGGTAATCATATCTGAGTTGTATGCATTGGTTCGAGCGTTAGAAACATGGCGGTACCTATAGCTAAGGAGTTAAAGTGATTCACACCGATCATGAGTCCTTGAAACAAAGGCAATATGGCCCGAATAGTGTTGGGTAGAATTCATTAAGACATTTCCGTATGTCATTCATTCTGACAAGGTAAGGAAAACATTGTTGTAGATCGCTTTCCATAGTATGTCTTAATCTCGGCAATGCTAAACTACTTGGGTTTGAACATATTAAGGAATTGTATCTTTGATGACCGTGATTTTAGTGATGAATACCAAGCTTGTGAAAAGACCATGATTGGTAAATATTTTTAGGCATGATAAATTTATTTATTTTGGGAGAATAAACTATGTGTGTCTAGCTTGTTCTTTGAGAGATTTGTTAGTGAGAGAATCCCGTGGAGTAGGGTTAATGGGGCATTTTGGAGTTGTAAAGACTAGCGGTTTTACGGGGAACACTTATTATGAAATGAGATGTTAAAAGACTTTGTGGTAAATGTGTCAACTTGTAGGCAAGCCAATTGAAAGTGCAACCTTATGGCTTATACTGCGCCTTTGCCAATACTAGTGCACGGGTGATGTTTCGATGGATTTTGTGCTAGGTTTACCTAGGTCTAAACAAGGCAAAGACTTAATTTTTGTGGTTGTAGACAGATTTTCAAAGATGGCATATTTTATTCCATGCCACAAAACGGATGATGCTTCTAGTGTTGCTGACCTATTCTTTAGGGAGAATGTAAGGTTGCATGGTGTGCCCAGGACAATTGTTTCTGATAGGGATGCTAAGTTTTTAAGTTACTTTTGGAAAACCTTATGGGCTAAATTAAGAACTATGTCACCCTAAAACTGATGGTCAAACAGAAGTTGTGAATAGAACTTTATCTACATTGTTGTTATCGTTAAAAGAACATCAAAACTTGGGAAGATTGTTTACCGTGTTGAGTTTGCTTATAATCGTTCAGTTCGTTCTGCTTCTTAAGTATTATTTGAAATTGTTTATGGTTTTGTTAGATGGCAAGAAAAAAGGTGTTAAGCAGGATATCTGACGAGGCGAAGTTCGACATTGACGGAGGAAGGCGATATCTCAAAACAAAGGCGACATAAGTTAGTCTTTAAACGAACAACTAGTTTTACATCTGAATTATGATTGTTTGTGATCACGAATCCTGATGAAATTTTGAAACCGCAATTTGTAGTTTGACTTCCCCGAGAAAGTTCGAAACAAATTTAAGACAAACAAAACCTTGACGATCTTGAAAAGCATAAACGAAGGTATAGAGAATGATATTGACATACGCTCAAGATGTAGATGAGATGGTGGTGATAAGTCTAGATTTGGAACTCCGAGAATGTAAATTCTTGATAAGTTCACTAGTTCTCAAAGAACTAAAGAAGAATAATTCTTTCAAATTGAATAACATTAATCTCTTATTGTCTTACATAGCAAGATTGCTTTGAGTTTAAATAGGCTAAAAAAAAAGATCTAAAAATACAAATGGAAACATTGGAACGATCCTCAGCATAGGTTTGTCAAATGGTGCTTTAAAAGTCTTCATGACCCATCATTAATGCTAGTCATTGACAAACTTAATCTTAGCCTACCGTAATTGACAAACTTAATGCTGCCTAGTAATTAATCGTTGACAAACTTAATCTTTTTCTGTAATTAATGCCATCGTTGATGGTAGACTTACCTACGTTGACAAACTTGAAACAAAACAAGTAAATGAAGTTGAATAATCAAAGGAGTCGTTGGAATTCGAAAGGTTGAACAAGCTATAATAAATTTGTCATAACTCTTGAGAACTCCAATCTAGCTACGTAAAATGCATTGGAAAGTTAACTTAATTATCTTGCACATTAGTTATTTCTCAATCAATACCAGTTTATTTTGAATTTTCCGCTTTACGCATTGGATCAATTGTGTATTTGGCTGTGATAACTTGAATAATGCAATGATACCTTGTCTTCTCCCGATTAAGCGATGTCTTGCGTCTTGAATTGCATTGTCGATCCATTTTCTCAATTAATCCATTTAAAAGCGACTTGCATCTTTTTGGCTCTATCTCTTTGTAATTGGACCTTCGTGAATGTGCAAAGGATCACTTGAAGCTTTAGTGGTATTCATGATGGTTACTCGTCGGTTTGCTTATCCAATTTTTATGATTATTTCTTTTTTCTTTATTTTCCATAGTAGTCGAATTAGCATGGCTTGAATTCATACACTACTTTGAAGATAATTGTTAGGAAGTGAAAGGAAAATGTTATCAGTGGCTACTTGATCAAACTGTGTATTCTTCTTGATGACTGAAATTGTAATTGTTATACAATGAGCATGATCTCTATTGCTAATGTAATTTTGTCAACTTGTCCTTGTTGGGTATTTGATATTATAGCAAAACAAGTTTATAGTCAACTTTTGCTCTTTTCTTTCCCAAAATGGTATGATAAAGGTTTGCTTTTTGTTTTCTTTTCGTTCGAGTCTTCACCGACAGAGAGAATTTCATACTCATGGCCTCAACTTCCTCCAAATGCTTACGTCTTGTCATAACTCGGTTTCCCTTTCCTCCTCCAATCTTGCTTTGCTAGTAAGATCAATTTAGTTGAATATTCATATCCTTGAATACCTTTCGGATCACTGAATCTTCTTTTTCTTAGTCGCTATCACATAAGCGATCACACTCCTTTTACTCGATATTCGGACCCTTATTTCCCAAAGACCACGTCGAAAGAATACATCCGGTCGTCCAGATTGGATCGGTGTTCCTTGGCGTCTAAACAATATGTCACTTTGGAAATTCCCAGACTTGATTTCCGATTGGCAAAGAAGGTTATCTCGTCAGTATTGGAGGAGTCCTAATCCTTACATGGAAGGAAAGGATTACGATGACAGTGCTATCTTTGGACACTAGGTTATACGTTACGAGATCTTTGTTATTGATGCTTTGTCTTAACTCTTCATCTTGGAAGTGTTTTACTTTCTATCACAATTTGACCTTTCTCTTGAGACACTAATCTCTCTTGCCGCAAGTCAGTGCAAATTCAAAGTGCGGACCCAAGTCTCTTATAAAAATTGCCACTCTTTGATTGGTCTATAGGCTCCGGTATGCCTTAGATCTTCGCTGGCGCTCGCCCTCGTTGTCTTAGAATGGACGGATCCGACCATCGTTTCAAATTCCAGATCCACATGAACTTCATAAAACTCATGCCACTTGGAATGGATTTCAAATTATGAGAAGTTACCAATACTTCTCTATCAGGACCCTGAAAGTATGTTTGAAAGAAGATCGATGGGCTGTCCAGAATAACTTTTCGACCTCCATGACACGGAGGAACGGCTCTCGTTCACTTATTCGACCATGGTAACTGTCGAACCGCTCGAAAAAGCTACCGTCTGAGTTCACTTGAAAAGGATATCTTGTCTATCACGCCAAACTTAATGGTCCTTTCTTTAGGATTCGCGGGATCGGAAATTGTGACCAGATTGTCCTGTTGGGATGATTGGGAAGAAGATGATGTTGGCTTGCGGAAAAGGAAACCAAAAAGAAAATACCTAAAACTACGTGCTGTGACTAAACCACCTCGTAATCCTTTCAATTTACAAAAAAAATGAGATGGATTGCCAAAAATTACCGAAATCCTTCCCCGTCCGCGTCACGTCACTCGCAGATTATTCCTCGATTTCCACCCCGAAACCCGTACCGATCTGAAAGGTCATCTAAACCTCGAACCTTTCGAAGCCGTTCTCATTGGCGGAACCTGAAAATGCGAGCTCGAAATGAAGCCTTGGTTGATATCCAGAAGGTTAATCGTATCGGTTTATAAGCGATCATATTGAATCTAAGATGGATTCGATTACTTACCGAATCGTGATTTACGGAATCTTGATCGAGAATCTCCATTAGATTGAATTAAGAACCGTGATGAGTCGTAAATTCTGATGGCCCGTAATTTGATCGATAGGAAAAGGAAATTTGAAAGGCGAGGCGAACGAGCAGTTGAGTTGAGCAATTAAAGGCCAACATTATTTACTACTCTTGTTACCGCTATTGCTTACCCGTCAATTATTTGGCATGACCCGTACTTTAAGAAAACATCCTCTGCCGCAGATCTCCGTCTCATCGCCGTGACCATAATCTTTATCGCGAAGCATGACCACTATATACCCGACTCACCAACTCAGGCCAAAGATAAATCACCACTACCGATATAGTGCCGAGATAATCCCGGACCATCCGTCTGAGCACCACGATTGAATCTCGCCGTTTGATTCAGTGATCGAATCGATCGAGACTCTTCCGCGAATCTTGTCCGTTTAGTGATTACGAAAAATCTATCTTTGATATCACTAGGATTATTGACACGAAGAAATTGAGCACTCGATCCTCGAAGCCGACCCGTTTTGAAATACCCTCAGATATTGAGGTAATCCTCAAAACTAACCCATTTTTGAAATACCCTCAGATATTGAGGAAGATCCACCCGAAGCATCCTCGACAAAGCGCTTTCGATCCACCGTGATCATAAACCGAATAGTCCATGGTTCACTTTTGATGATATCACTGCGGTAAATGGAGATAGATTATCGAAATGGTACGCTTGGACATATCTCCGAATGTTAGAGCAAATGCTACCACGTCCGTCTTGAGAACTTCTTTACCCGTTTCTGAGACTCTTTAAGAGATTGGTTTGATACTTTAGGAGAATCAGACAATTCTGGTTTGTACAATGTCTCATGCACTACATTATTCGAGCAATTCATTGGAGAATCGGCATGATCTTTGAAGGCTGCAAGGCGAGACTACCGATATGAAGTCTTTCCCTCTAAAAAGATCTTGATTTCCATTACAAGCGAATGTCAATCTGTTTTATAAGCTCGATGGGTTCAATGACCCGACTCTCGAACATGTCTTTAAAGCATCATTCGCGAAGAATTGCAACCGGACATACGGTGACTCACTGAGTCTCAATCTCACCATTGATACCATTTCAGGAAAGATCTTTCATATCGAAAGGATGTTTGGAAAAACTATGTGAACAAAAACAGTTCTTGAAAGAATTGTTAAAAGACAAAAAGTCTTTCGAAGTGCATGCAAAAAGCCTTATTTGCGGATCGAATGCGGAAAAAGAAAGATTGTGATTGCGCCAAAAGAAGAAGCATTTCCGAAAATTCAAAAATCCAGCATTATTTCATAGATCAAAATCCAGGCGAAAATCATACCGATTTTTCAGGAAAAGATCTAGCTCTTTCGGAGAACAACAAAGGAAGAAAAGATCTTCGTTTGCAAAAGAAAGGCCATTATGCCAAAGATTGCCCCAAAAAGACAAAGCAATCGGACTTCTTGAGCATTTACGGGCCGTTCTTGATTATTCTCCCGATGATGAAATTGAGTCTTACTTACCGAGCAAGAGACTGGATGAAACAATGTTTGCCTTAAAACTCAGATGATTACGAAAATGATGAGTTTAATTTGTTTTCCTGCAATTATTGTCCCGACCGTCTATCCCATTTAAACTCGCATTTTACCCTCGAATTCTAGAGCCGATTCACGCCATTAGTGCTTTAATCTGAGACTGACATACTTGCCAGTCTCGGTCTTGCAGCGTTATGAAGAAAATTTCAAAGCGTTCAATGAAAAACTCTTCTTACCACGCTTGAATACCGAGAAAACCCATTGGTATTCAAATCTTTCAAATTGTGTTATCGAAAGTCATTGGTTCCCGTCACTTTAATAAGGATATCTTGTTGGGATTTGATATCATTCACCGGATAAAACACCTTGAATCATTCCTCTTTGGAATCGAGTTAAGTCGTATTTAAACCATTCACCGATGTCCTAAAGCTTTATGGTTTATGCGAAACCTCCGGCCTTTCAAGACATTTCCTGAGGTTTTTAAAGTTTTGTCCCAAGTCTCATGCTTGACTTTCACCGTCCGATCCACTGTGGAAAAATCCACGATTCTTTGTTCAATTGCCTTTCAAGTTGAATGAAAATGTGAATCCAAAGCCACTCATCGAGTTGAGTCCTTACGACTTAGCAAAGAATGTTCTTTAGCACAAGGTCTTATAGAACCCAGTTACCGATGGGCTTGCCAAGCTTTTATGTTGATAAATATTACTGAGATTGTTCAAGGAAAAATGATTAGTCATAGACTATCGCCTCAAACATGTTTTTACAAGATAACAAATTCCGCTTTACCGAAAAAGAGCATGTTCCTTATCTCAAAATGCCGAATCTTTTCAAATTTGATCTTAAATCCGGATTACGGCAACTTGGCATTAAACGCTTCGAGCGTTATAAAACTACATACGCATCCGATGCCCATTACGATGGGCAGTTTACCCGCTTGCTATTTTACAAAAATCCATGGTCCAAATCTTCGACCCGTTTTGCATAGTGCATTGATTAGCATTGATGATATTTTGTTATTTTGGTACCCGGATGACCGTCGCCATTTGTTAAATCAATTAACTTTGATATCGTTCAATTTCATGGAATCATGTTATCCGTAAAAATGATAAAAACTTCGTGTGTTTTCTTCCGAATTTCTAAACTCTCGCCTCTCTGAATGAAGTCTGAAAGAAAAAGAATAAAGGATTAAATTTGTTCATTTGAAAACTTGGGAAGTATCTGCCTTGCCTTTTATAAGGATCACATGTCGTGAAAACTTTTCGATCGTTTCTTATCTGGTTTGGTACCTGTTTTAGACTCGAAAGAAATTTTTGGGTTGTATAACAGAAAAAATGTTTAAAGGTTTTTATTCTGAGTATATCAATTTGAAACGAGCTTGCGGACTCTTTGGTCCAATCTGATTTTTGTTGTAGATTACAGTATAACAACGCATACCGTTGAATTCCTTGGAATGACCGTCAAAAGCACATTGCCCGAAACTCGTTCACTTTCGGATCATCTTTCAAAAAACCTTCTGATTCCTTGGTATTATCAATTATATCGAGGATTTTATTCCTCATGTTGATCACCAAACCGCATTGAAAAAGAATCCCGTGGAACAACCAGCATTCTTGTCAACTTTAAAAGCAAATTAAAATCATATTAAAGCTCATCGCGATGGCGAGCTAATAATGATGCAATGTAACGAATCATGGGGGCCATCCTCCTGAAGAAACAAATGGCAAGGAACAACTTTATTGCCCGATTGGACCTTCTCGACACGAATCCATTACCACGGTGTGTTGAAGAAATTTTTCAAGCATGGTATTAAGTTCGAGTATCGTCTTATAATTTATCGCTCTCTTGTCGAGAATGGACAATGACAAAGGGAAAAATGTCCCGAAAAGATGTTGCTTTCAGTTAAAAGGCGGTTTTCAAAATATGATTTCTCGTGAAGCATATAAAGGAGATCATGGCCTTATTCGATATGCTTTCTGACTTGCCTAACCGAGAAAAATCCTTGTTTTCGTATCCTCGACTTCCCGTTTCTCACATTATTTTTTGGCTTCCCCTCACAAGCCCTTACCAAAAAACCTTTCCTTGGAAAAACTTTCACCTTGATCTTTGCCGTCGAGTTTGCCAAAAAAGTTATTTTTGGTTTTTATAGCTTATCTCTTGTCGACTCATTTACATTTTCGACCTTTCGTAAAACTTGTTTCTTAGGTCTAACCTGGATCCTTCTCGAGAAATTTGGAAGATGAATTATGGCACATTTGGTGCCTTACGTCCCTCATGCCCTTGATTATTCTATCAACCGCTTAGATCATAGCTTGAGTCCCAGATTCGACCTCACTCCTCTGAACACTCCTTGAATGGTTTCTCACGATTCCATGGTGGCGGACGAAACTCAACAATTGTCTCGAGTTCATGTCTGGAGCGTATGCCATCAAAAGCGAAAATGTGGGCGTCGTGTTATCCATCGACCGTACTTAAGCGCTGACAAACCTTACGGACTCGAGCCGAGTTTTTGAATGGTTACTTTCGTCCATCCTTGAACAAGGCGATAGAGTCGAAAGAACTATAACTTCCTTTGTGTGAACCGTCAACTTTTCCAGCGAGAGACATTTACTCACACCAGGTGCGACATGATATCATCATGATTCGCTCAACAATTTGAAGCCTAAATCTCGGGCATTATCATGAGGAAGAAAAACCGGACTTGATTTTCTCTACCAAGATGCAAGACCCATGGGAAGCATTTTACCCTAAGTCAACATCTTGAAACCACCTGACCTACTTTTGCGGACGATCCAACAAATAAAAGCCGGTTCACTGTTGGATCCACGGAACACCCGTCTTCCTCTTGGAGCAAAATATTTTGCCCTTAGCCACCTTATCGACCGGATCATCAACATCCACCAAAACTCCGTCACTCAGCGTTTTTCTTTTCACAAGATAAAGATCGACGACTCATCAGATGAAGATTACATGAATCTCTCATCTCCGTGATCCATACAATTTGGCGATATTCACTTTTTCAAAGTTGGCTTGTAATAATTAAAAGCACGAGTCATGTTTGTCATGCTTTAGTTTGTCTTTATTACTTTTGAAACTTGTCGTTTGTCTTGTAAAGTGATAGGGGCCTGTCTATCACTTTTACATATAAGCTAAATCTTCTCGCCGTTGGAAGGGGCGCGTTAATAAAATCTCTAGCCTTCTATAATCATGAGTTTCTAAATTTTCTTTTCTCTCTGTTGATGAAGCTCTAACCGATTTAAAAATAAGACGAAAACTTACATTTGTTCATTTTGAAACTAAAGAAAGTATGCTCTGCACTTGCCTCTAGCAAGGATCCTGTGCATCAGAAAACTTTTGATAATTTCTTATCTGGTTTGGTACCCTGTTTTAGACTAAAGAAAAGTATGTTTTGGGTTATATAACCTGAAATGAAAATGTTTTAAAGTTTTACATTCTCGGCGAGTATATCGGTGGAAAAGCATGCGGACTCTTGGTCAAGGGCGATCTTTTTATTAATGTTGCACTCCCGGCGAGGAGAAGATGAGCATATAGAAAAGAGATAGCCTACGACAACAAGTTTCAAAAGACAATAAATGACTAATACAAAACTTTAACGAATAAAGACAAACTAAAGCATGATAAACATGACTCATGCTTTTAATTATTACAAGCCAACTTTGAAAAAGTGAATAAAGACAAACTAAAGCATGATAAACATGACTCATGCTTTTAATTATTACAAGCCAACTTTGAAAAAGCGAATAAAGAAAAACTAAAGCATGACAAACATGACTCATGCTTTTAATTATTACAAGCCAACTTTGAAAAAGTGAATAAAGACAAACTAAAGCATGACAAACATGACTCATGCTTTTAATTATTACAAGCCAACTTTGAAAAAGCGAATAAAGACAAACTAAAGCATGATAATACCAACGAATTGCTGTAGTTGCCTTTTGGAAAGATGCTGATCTGGAAAGTGAATGAGCTCTTGGGCAATGTGCTTTCCTGGCTAATTCAATGGTATGGGTGGCAATTGTGCTTTTCTTAGCGGATAACATGATTCCATGAAATTGAATGATATCAAAGAATTGATTTAACAAATGGCGATGGTCATCTGGGGTACCTGAAAATAACAAAATATCGTCAATGTAAATCAATGCACTATGCAAAATGGGTTGGAAGATTTGGACCATGGATTTTTGGACAATAGATGGGGCTGTTTTAAGACCAAAGGGTAGAACTATCCATTGGTAATGGGCATTGGGGATGCAGAAGGCAGTTTTATAACGTTCGGAAGGTTTAATGCCACGTTGCCAGAATCCAAATTTAAGATCAAATTTGGAGATAAGTGAACATGCTCTATCTTTTTGGCAAAGGGAATTTGTCATCTTGTAAAAACATGTTTAGAGGCTGATAGTCTATGACTAATCTTTTTTCCCTCGAACAATCTCAGAATGTTTTTCAACATAAAAAGCTTGGCAAGCCCATTGAGAACTAGTGGGTTCTATAAGACCTTGGGCTAGTAGCTGAGAACATTCCTTTGTTGCTAGGACTAAGTCAGAAGGACTCATTCCTGGATGAGTGGCTTTGGTGGGATTCACATCTTCATTCAACTTGAAAGGAAATTGAACAAAGAATTGTGGATTTTTCCACAGGGGATTGGGATGGTGAAAGTCAGGATGAGACTCGGGACAAAACTTTAAAAACCTTGTGGAAATGTCTTGGAAAGGCTGGGAGGTTTCAGACAAATCATAAAGCTTGAGGACATTAGTGAATGGTTTAAACATGGACTTAACTCGGATTCCAGTAGGAATGATTTGGAGGTGTTTTATCTGGTGAATGATATCAAATCCTAACAAGATATCCTTATTAGGCAGATGGGAACCAATGACTTTCGTCCAGATAACACAATTTGGAAAGATTTGAATACCAATGGGTTTTCTAGTAATCAAGGTGGTGATTACTTTGAAATTTTCTTCATAATGTTGCCAAGACTGAGATGGAAGTATGTCGAGGTTTAACGTATGCCCGTTGGGCCCTGTCGAAGACCGATGGCGAGAATCGGTCTGGAATTTGGAGGGTAAAATGTGGAGTTTAATGGAAGGGATAGGGATGATAGTGTCAAGGGACAATAGTTGTTGGTGGAAAACAGTCTAAAACTCATCATTTTCAGAATCATTGGATGAGTTTTGTAGTACAAACACTGTTTCATCAGTAGGCTCCTCTTGTTCTGAGAAGTAAGACTCAATTTCATCATTGTGAGGAGAATAATCAGTAGTGGCCTGTAAATGCTCAAGAAGTCTGATTGCTTTGTCTTTTTTGTTAGGGAAATCTTTGGCATAATGGCCTTTCTTTTTGCAAATGAAGCATCGACGACTTAACTTCGCTGTTGTTCTCACGAAGAGCTAGATCTTTTCCTGAAAAATCGGTATGATTTTCGCCTGGATTTTGATCTAGGAAACAATGTTGGATTTTTGAATTTTTGGCAATGCTTCCTCTTTTTGGTCTACAATCACAATCTTTCTTTTTCTGGCAATTGATATGCAAATAAGGCTTTTTGCATACACTTCGGAAAGGCTCTTTATCTTTTAATAATTCTTTGAAGAACTGTTTTTGTTCACTTAGTTTTTCCAAACATCCTTTGGCAATCTGAAAGATCTTTCCTAAGGAAATGGTATCAATGGTGAGATTGAGACTCATGAGCTGCCGTTGTATGTCTGGTTGCAATTCTTCAGGTAATGATGCCAAAAAGACATGTTTGAGAGTCAGATCATTGAACCCATTGAGCTTATAAAACAGGATTGACATCCGTTTGTAATGGAAATCAAGATCTTTAGAGTTGAGGGAGCAGCACTTCATATTGAGGTAGTCTCGTCTTGCAGCTTCAAAGACTGCGGCTGATTCTCCAATGAATTGCTCGTGAATAATAGAAAGAGCAAATGAGACATTAGGTAGTTACCAATTGTACTTCTGCAAAATGTCAAACCGATCTCTTGAAACCTATAAAGCGGGTAGCAAGTTCTCTGGGGCCGGATCTTTGTAGTAGCATTTACTCTTAACATTTGGAGATCATCGGCGACCATTTCGGAGAATCTATCTCTATTTTGTTCGCGGGATATCATCGAAGTGAACCGTAGACCGTTATTAGGTTTATGATCATGGTGGGATTAGCGGGCGGTTTAAGGCGAGGATGCTTGGTGGATCTTCGATGTCGAGGTATTTCAAAAAATGGGTCAGTTCTTGAGGATTGAGCAGGCTCAGTTTCTTCAGGTTGGGCCATAAGAATCCTAGTGATATCAGCATAGGATTTTTTAGAATCACTAGATGAGATGGAAGATTCAAGGGAAGAGTATGTGTCGGATTCAGATTGATTAACTGAAACGGCGAGATTTGAATCAGAAGTTTGATGCATGTCGAATGGAGTGCAGGATTATCTGTGCACTATATTGGTGCAGTGGTGATTTATCTTTGGCCTGAGTTGGTGTTGGTTGAGGAGGGAGTTGTGTATATATAGGTGGTTGCAGTTCTGTGATAGACAAAGGTGGATGAAAGGGTTGTTTATCGGGTCGTGGACGAGGATGAGATGTAGATCTAGATGTGGTCGGCAGAGGATGTTTTCTGAACAAAGTATGGGTCATGCTAAATAATTTGGATGGGTCTTGGGGCTTGATTGGAGAAAGCATAAGTGCAAAAGGATGGAAGGTGGGGCTAATAGTGGGTAACGGTGGAGAAGTGGTAAATAATGTTGGCCTTTGCCTGTCCAACTCAATCTGTTCGAGTTCTGCTCTCAGCTTTCGGATTTCCTTTTCTTTTTGATCAAATTCTAGGCCATTGTAGCTATGACTCAGCATGGTTCTTAATTCCGAATCTAGTTGGGAGATTCTAGACTGACGATTCTGGTAAATCTGCTGCATCGAAATGTCGAATCGATCTTAGATTGATATGATTAGTTAAATGGCCCGATATGATTAACTTCTTATGGATATCAAAGGCTTCGTTTTGAGCTCGGCATTTTGTATGCGGTTGAGCGGCGAAAGGTTTGCGGTCTTCTAAATGACCTGTAGGAGTTATGGCGGAAGGAATAAAGGGTTTAGTGATGACCTTTCGTTGTAGATCGGTATGGGTTTCGAGGGCAAGGAAATTGGAGGAATAATCTTGTGAGGTGGATGAGAACATTATACAAGCCATAGGCTGCATGGGTGATGTGGACGGCTGAGTATGGGGAAGGATTTCAGTTTTGCAATTTTTGGCAATCCATCGATTCTTTTTGGTAGATGGGTAATGGGTGGTGGTGGTGGAGGATTATGAGGTGGTTTAGGTTGGTTGTGTGACGGAGTTTAGGTATTTTCTTTTTGGTTTCGCTTTTCTGCGAAAACATCATCTTCTTCCCAATCGTCAAGCAGGGACAATCGGGTCACAATTTCGATCTGGTGAATCCAAAGAAAGTGGCCCTTAAGGTTGGAAGGATAGACAGGATATCCTTTTGAAGTGAAGCCTGTAATTGGCAGCTTTTCTTGAAGTGCGGGCGACCATTACCATGGTGAATAAGTGAATAAGTCGTGGAGCTCTAGTGCTTTGTTGGTGGAGATACATTGTGCAAATTTTAATGTACTCCCAAGCGCACGAATCTATCGTAGTATAGACTAATGGTGACGAGTGTCGATCCCACGAGGAGGTGGATTTTAATTATATGTAGAATTAATTTTGTAAATGGGTGGTTGGAATTGTGGTGGAAGTGATTTAAATTATCCTAAAATTGGAATTGAAATGGCGATAATAAATTGAAGCGAAATCTATTGAAATGACGTACTTGGGTATCTGGATCCGTATCAACATGCATCATGGGCTAAATAATCCGTATTAATGCCAATTAAATCATGAGAAATCGCTCGTGAACGCTCTAATCGATATGGTGCTAAAGCTTATCGTGCGAATAATAATAACCTTATCTTTAGAAAAGCTGGGGTGTAACCAAAGCGGTATCTGAACAAGATCGTTATTATTTGTCGCGATAAGTCAAATCATCCACAAAAACTAGAGGGAAAAGAAAATAAATTTGATAAAGCCCATGACACGTGTTGAGCTTACTTGAAAGGAAATTATTTACTCATAATGGTGAACTAGGGCGAAATGAGAATTTATTAAAATCGAAGAAAATACAAGATGGAGAGAATTACGAAAATGGATCCCAAAATGGATTGAGAGATATCAAATTAGGGGAGGCCACTTTTTATAGATCGTGGAGTAAATCATGGCATCGGTTAAAAAGCAGTTTGGGCCTTCGAGTTGCATACGTCATCGATCAACGATCCGGTTTGACCAGCGGATGAAACGATGCGGTTTGACCCGACTTTGACGATGCAGCGGTTTGACCGGATGAAAGCGATAGCGGTTTGGTTGAAAATAATCACGTGTGATCTGCCAAATGCCGTCTGTGAGATTTTAGTCCGATATCTTACGTCACCATCAACGATTAAAATTTTAGCCAGCGGGATCGTGACACCTCATCGGTCAATCATCATCGGTCAATGCGTCGTCGATCCGTCTATGTGAAACGATCTTAGTGAAGCGATGGCGTATCTGATACCGTATCACGTGAATAGTGCAAATACATGTGAATAGTGTCATTTTCCTTTTATGCTCTCTGGGTTTCGACGTCACGAGTTCAAAAGTGATGTCGTTTTGCCGTCGATCTCTCCTTTATTGTGAAATGACTATAATGCCCCTAAAATACATAAATTACTTAATTAAAATAAAACACACGTAATTAAATCACAAGAATGTTAAATCGTAAAAGTAAGGGTTGTTAGTAAGACTTGAAATGTAAAATAGCGGTTTCTCCTTTATAAATATGCATTTTCTAACACTCGACACACCCCCAACCCGACATTGCTAGTCCCAGCAAATAAGCGAAAACAAAATTCAAATTCAAAATGATTTTTTTTTTTTTTTTTTTTTTGAAACACTCGTATTTATTGATCAGTTAATGATGATCGAATAAAAGTATAAAGCGTTATCTGGGTCTAAAGAAATATCACACCGTATTAACCATCCGTGAATTAGCCCAATAGACTTTGTTATAGCTACTTTCAAGAATGACATGTCAAAAAATCTCCTTTGGAAGTAGTGACACTCTGAAAATTAAAACCGATAAACGTAGTCGCTCCGATGAATGGTAATTGAGAGAAAATAATAAAGAAATGATATCACATGCTCTCTAGATGAAATAAATATGCCCTCGACTTAGAAATAATACGATCTCAAGTCAAATAAAATGTTAGTCAAAGCTTTATTTATCTTTTTTTTTTTTATTATCGTCATCACTCGTCTTTTAGCCCGTATAAAACCTACTTTTATAGTTATAAAATCAAGAAGGACTTTTATTAGGGCGTAACGTAAGTAGGGATATGGCTAACAAAAAAGGAAATAAGGAAAACAAAGTGTATGTTTGAGAAAAATCTGAGATTTTTTTTTTTTTTTTTTTTTAAGTTTGCAAGGTGTATTTCACTTTATTGTTGTTATTTTATTCTTTTGAAACAACAACTTTTTTTTTTTGGCTTTTATTTGGCATAACTTGACAACATAATTTACATTTTCTCAAACATAAATAGGTGATGGAACTTTATAAGGCGTAATTATCTCAAATCGAATTGGGTCGAAGATGATAAGTTGACAAAGAAAAGGTTTTTTTTTTTTTTTTTTTTTAAAAGGCTCAAAAGGGTTAACTATGGATTTTTTAATAAAGGGATGGCTAGAAAGGCTCAAGCGGATCAAAGATGGCCTTTCCATTAATCGTCTTTTAGGGCGCAAATAATCATCATGTATCTACTTAGTTAGATGGGTATCCCACGATGTAGCAACACGCATTTTCTTTTTTCTTTTTAATTTTACCATTTTTTAAAGGGTTAACTTAAAGAAATCTAGAAGATAGTGTATAAAATAATAAGCTAGCTAATTTGGTATAGAGAATGGGCAAAAGGGTTCTCTCGAGAAAATGATAAACAAACTCACTTGGCACTTATTTATGACATGTTCATTCCATTGAACAAGCTTCGTATTTGTCTCAGAGCATCAACATGTAAAGTATGAACATAAGCGTAACTTAAGTCGAAGATAATACTGAAATCTAAAATTTGAAATTAATCATGTCATCCGATGTTAAAACAAATAACACAAATTTTTTTTTTTAAACAACATTATACACACTATTAAACATGAAAGGAAAATATGCATGCGAAATGTGAAAATGATGTGAAAAATTTATTAGAAAAAAATATATATTTTTTTTTTAAGCAGAAGATCGTTTAGAGCGACACTCCGTATTGATCTTGACTCGAAATTGGAAAATATATATTTATAAAGGAGAAAAAGGAAGAAAAGCAGTTTGTTTTTTTTTTTTAACGATGAAGATCGTTTAGGTAACTACACTCCGTATTCATCTTGACACAAAGCGTTAGGTTAGTTTACTACAACAAAAATCGGTAAAAACTTAACCAAGATTCCTGATTGTCTATTCCCTCACCCAGAGCGAAACATTGTCCCGATGTTTTAAAGGAAAAAAGTAGAGTTTAGAAGACGTCACACTGGGTGGTGCAACCACGAAGAAAATATTCTGGAGGTTAAATCTAATTTGTACTTACTACTGTAATTTCTTGTTACCATCGTTATTTGGTCGCTCCAACTTAAAGGTCGAGTGCAGCTCCGGTTTATAAACTTGTAACATATCAAGTAGCTTCATTAGCGGTGTGAGCACAAATAAAGAGTTTTCACATTAGAAGGAATGAAATAATTTTTATTGCATGGTTAAGAAATGCGATAAAGCCATCGTAAAAAGTTATTGACATTTAAAGCCAAATAGATGGGTTTACGGTGAATGTGTAGATGGGCCCGAGATCTAGTGTCGTAAGTGCCTCTGAGTGTTGCAAGATCTCTGGAAGGAAAATAAAAGCATCGGCGTGATTAAGCATTTAAGTTATTCTTTCTTGCGTACAGGGCGACTAACTCTTCTCCGGTTGATGAGTCAGACGAAGCGCCCTTGATGGTTTTAGGACTCTTGGGATGATGCACAACACTTGACTTCCTCGATAAAAATACGAGACCGTTTTGATAACCCTCGGTTACCTCCATCCAAGTGTAATTTTTTTCTTATCTTGACCGAAGATCTATAAACGCCTCAGCGAACTTCTTTATGTTTGCCGTAGGTAAATCGAGAAAGCACCAAAATGTTCTTGAATTGTCTATTGGGAGTAGGCGCCATTGTGATACTTCTAGAAAACAATTTGTGCTTGACAAAAGGAAATCACGTTTAAGAATCTTGGTGATGGATCACGAGTTGTGTATGAGGTAACATGTCGATTGTCAAATAAGCGTAAAACACGTGGCTCATGAGTCGAAAAAGCGATAAAAGGAAAAAAGTAGCTTGATAACAAAATTATTAAAGACAATAAGCAATAAAACAACGGTGAAATGAAATAAAATAACGATAAAGTAAAGGATATTTACATGAATTGTGGCTCGCATCTTCCTACGGTTTCGTCCAGCGGCTTGAGCATACTACGTAGATGGGTAGGATAGGCTTCCGTCCAGTTTTCTTATAAGCAAGCGAAGGTGGTTATATTGATTCAGAGACTATATCGTGCATGCTCTTTACGGAATAATGGCCGTAAATGGAGAATCGCTCCTTGCATATCCTTTGGGATGCGTTTGAGACGAAAGGATATCATCGATGACTCGCTTATTGAAGCCATCACAATGAATTGAATCTTATCTTCTATGTTATCGGACATCGTTCTAAGAACATGGGTTTATTGCTTCGTTCGGCACTTGTGACAAAGCAACGTAAATTCTTGAGCTCGTCGTTTTCTTGCATAATTTCCTTTACAACGGCGGGCATGTATGATAAATTTAGGAGGTAACTCACACCAATCGTACTTTAGCCTCGATTAACCAGCGGATGTCTGCGGTATGTTATTCCTCATGAGTGTCGCATGCGTTCGGATCGGGACTTTATAGATCGTGGGAGGGCGATTACGAGGAGTGAAGGAATCGCTTGTGAAGCTTCGCTAGAATCTCGTTTACATCCGTACCTTCGCCTCGGAATATCGGTTATTATGGGAAGCGAAATGTAAACTTGATTGTCACGAACAGATTATCCACTTGGGGTAACAAACTAAAGTACACAAGCGAGAAAAACAAATTAAAACACCTGAAGAAAATTAAAATGCGTCCTCTTATTGAATTTACCTCAAGCTCATTTGGATGTAAACACTTCTCTCGATATCTACGAGTTGGCTTTACAAACCCTCATAGGCTCTTTCTGGTGGTTGTAGAGCCCGAATACGATGTGTTTTACAAAATTGAATCGCACTTATGAGATGAGTTTGACACGTTGAAGTGGTTTAAGAATGTTAGGAGGAATGGTAAGTATGGTACTCATGATTAACAATGATAAGAAAAAAACTTAATGGAAAAACAAACACTTATGCAAAAATAATTTCAATTAACAAATAAAAGAAAGAAAAGAAAATCGAATCAGCGAAGAAAAAAAAATCAATTGAATCTGGTGGGTCAACTGGAATTTATTTGATTATACCAGTGTGCTTGGTACTCTAAATATGGCTTTAAACTTTGACCATTGACTTTAAGCGTGACAGTTCTTTGGGTCTTTAATTTGATTGCCCGTGTGGAAAAAGCATTATGTACAATAAATGGGCGGACCAGCGAGGCGTAACTTTACACGGGAATAGGTCTGGCGAGAATTGAATAAAAGCACTTTCGACACGGGTGAGCGATTTTCTCGTAATGTGCTTGTCATGAAAGACTTTCATTCGTTGTAAATTCTGGCATTTTCGTATGCATCATTGCGAATTTCTTGAGTTACGCGGTTGTAATCTTAACTTTTTGCATGTCAAGTTGAATTTCTTGATGGCCCGATATCGCGATGCTCGAGTTCAGGTAGGTGTGAGCTTTTCCATACACTAGCACAGGGTGACATCAATCGGGGTCTTGAAAGCCGTTCTATATGCCCGTAATGCATCCCAGTCTTAATGACCAATCTTTTACATGCAGCCTCATAGTTTTTTAATATGTGCTTGATTTCGATTGGAGATCTCGAAACTTGGCCTTTGGTTTTCACCGGATGATCTGAGGTCGCCACTTTGTGTGTGATTGAATACTTTGTCAAAGAGCTTTGAATGCTTTGTTAAAAGTGGGCACCACCGTGATTATTGCTCGAGAATCAGCGTGAAACAATGTTGCTTTTGAAAATCTATCGCGCTTTGTGATCGTTGGTCTACGTGGAATTGCTTGCGTTTTGAGGCGTAGTCAACACCAACCAATATGTATTGATGGCCAAAGGGAAAAGGTCCGTGAAGTCGATACCCAGACGTCGAAAATCTCGACCTTAAAATTGGATTTAGTGGCATCGTGTTCCTTCAGCGTAATGCTCCGTTCGTTGACTTTTATCACATGAAGAACAAAAAGTGTAAGCGTCTCGAAAATATAGTTGGCCAATAGAAACCACATTGTAAAACTTTAGTCATTTTTTTTCTTAAGCGGTTGAAATAGCCTCAGCTTGAGCTTGTTAAATGGCGAGGAATGAAAGGATATTTTGAATTTCACTTTGGGACACGTCGATGCAACAATTTAGTCTGCACGATACTTGAACAAATCAGGTCATCCCGAAAGAAATTCTTTATTTCATAAAGAATTTAGCCTTGTCTTCTTGGTCAATGCTCGGAAGTTTACACACAAGATAATTAACTATATCGGCATACGGTAATCTTCCACGTTCATTAATTGTTCATCGGAAATGACTCATTCAGATATTAATGGCTCGTGATTGTGTCGAAATGGAGCGAGAGAGGTGGTCCGCCATATGACATTTTACGTCCTTTCTTATCTTTGAATTAAAGTCAAATTCTAAAAGTAACACCGAATTAGTCTAGCTTTTGCATCTTTCTGTGAGAAGATATTTAGAAGCGGCGTGATCTGTGAACACTGATTATTTTACAACCAATGAGATAAGATCGAAATTTTTCCAATGAAACACTGCTAGCATTTCTTTTGATGGTTGAATAGTTCAATTGTGCATCGTTCAATGTGTCATACTAGCGTAATAAATAACATGGGAATTGATCGACTCTTTGTCCTATCTTGCTCTTGCATGTCGGATGCATACTTTATGAGTTCAAATGGTAAGCTGGGTTCGGGGCTGAATAATGGGTGATGATGTTCTTTAATTTTTCAAAGCCATGACATGAATCATTAAAGATAAAGGTACATCCTTAGCAAGTAAATTGCATAAAGGCAGAAACTTTCTAAAATCTTTAATAAAGCGTCTATAGAAACCAGCGTGAGGAAAGATCTTACTTCTCTATTTGTTTTTAGGTGGAGGAAGATTAGAAATGAGATCCACGGCTTTGTCCTCAATACCTTTGCTCGAAAATGATGTGAGAAACGATACTTGTTTTACCGTAAAATGGCAACTTCTCCCGATTTAAGACTAAATTCTTTCGATACATCTCTGCGAGAACTAAGCGTTAGATGATGTAAACATTGATCAAACAGGTCATGAAAAAGAAAAGTCATCATAAAGACTTGAATCGTTCGACCATCGGAAAAAATGCTTAACGTCGTCGTTGAAATGTAGCGAGGTCGTTACGTAATCCGAAATGGCATTCTCTATGCAAATGTGCGAAAGGGCAAGTGAAAGTAGTTTTCTCTTGATCTTTTTGGTGCTATAAATCTGATTATATCTGGTAGCCATCTGAAAGCAATAAAATTCGTGACCAATCTATCGAGCATTTGATCGATAAATGGTAAAGGAAAATAGTGTTTCGTGTGTGAATTCAACTTTCTATAATCAATGCATACTACGCCATCACATAGTCACTACAGTGGGTATCGATTCGTTATTAGCATTCGTAACTCTTGTGACTCCAGGCTTTTTGGGGACAACATGCAGGACTGACCCGTGAAGCTATCGAAATGGGGTAAATGATACCTGCGTCCCAATAAGGACTTGTTCAACAACTTCTTCGTATTAGGATTTAACCGACGTTGCATTTCCACAATAGTTAGCATTTTCATGAAGATGAATGTAATGCATGATCTCTGGATTTATACCTTTATATATGTCCGTCAATGCTCCTTTGTGCTCTTTCAAACATCCGACAACTTACCTTTTTGTTCGTCGTTAAGGGATGATGAGATGATTCGGTGAGCTACTTTCTTCTCCAAAATGCATATTCAGTGTTGGGTAATGGTTTGAGCTCGAGTTTGGTGGTGATTACGATGATGGGATGAGTTTCTCGATGGTGCTAGTTGTTCGACTCTTGACTTTTTATTAGTGTCCATGGATGGTGTTGAGTCAGCGAGCGTTGACCTCATCGGTGATCTGTCAATATCAAATCAAAACCAAAGTGAGTTAAACATGTTTGTAAGGATCGTCAGGTTTGAAAGAAAAGTATTATCATTATTGTTTATTAAATCCACGTCAACAATTCCGTAAATACATGCCTTTGTGAGGTTGTTTGGCAATGTTGAAAATATTTAGCTCCATAGTCATGTTGCGAAGGACAAGCGCATATTTCGATCTGCATTGAATGTGAGCATCATGATTGCCAAGAAAAGGTCGGCCTAGAATAATGGGGATGTGCTTCCGAATCTGTATTGGTTGAGTGTCGATTACTGATGAAATCAACGGAAAATAAAACTTGTCTACACGGATAAGCACGTCCTCCACAATACCACGAGGTATTTTAGTGGACCGATCTGTATAACCCTGGAGTTAGGTGTAATTCTCAGTCAAGTTTCACGAATCTGAGTAAAGCAAAAGATTTACCTAGCTCTAAATCCAATAAGCATTACCGATTGTGTGGTTCCACTATCTACGTGAGATAGTGGGGGAGCACAGGTGCATTTTAAAGGAATTTTATGTTGGAGTATAGAACGTTTTACATTAAAAATGCCTTTTGAACATGCGTATTTCTCTTTTTTAGTACAAAGGTCTTTAAGAAACTTGGCGTAAGATGGAACTTGTTTAATAGCGTCAGTAAAGGGATGTTAACTTTACACATTTGAAGATTTGAGAATCTCACAGTGGTTTTCACTTTCTTTCCTTTTAACCTCGAGGAAATGGAGCTTTAGGAGCGTATTCTCGTGGGTTGGTTGCTTCTTTTCCTCCGGTGGTGAGTCCTCGCATTCAGGTACAATTTGATTTTCTTTTGTCAGCATCTCAAGCTTTGTTGTCGACTTCTTTTCCATGAGGTCATTCTTGCTTTGACCTCTCAATCTTCTTGTAATTGAAGCCGGTACTTGCTTGTGTACTCCTTTAGGGTTAGAGTCTTGGTTGACTTGGAAACTTGCCTTTCTCAGCAGTCATTGCAATCTGAGCCCGAAGAAGCAAGTTGTCCATCTTCTCAAAGCTTGGCCAGATTGAGCTTGTGAGTTGAAGCGCTCTCGTTTCGTGAATCCATCGATGGTGCGATTCATTGCTTTCAATCGTGGAATGGTAAGATTCTTGAGATCTGGAATGAATCCTCCGTAGTGCAGGTTGAGAGTAGTTAGTTACGATTGTATGCGAATGGTGGTGAGAAGCTTGAGGATTTTGAGAATTTGTTGCATTAATTGGGTGGGCAGTCCATTCTGTTGGAATCTTGAGACCATGAAAAATTGGGGTGGTCTCTCCATCGAGGATTATATGTGTTGGAGTATGGGTTGTAATTTGATGGCTTTCTCATTACACTATGGCATTGGCTTGATGGGTATGAGTCGTGGTCATGTGATTACATTGATTTAGCGGTCGATAATGATCTTTATTTGTCGCAAGACCTTGACCATCTCGCTTTGATTCACGAAGTTGATTAAGCGATTTGAACCTCGTTTACTCGTAATTCTCTAGTATTCACGAGTGATCGACGTTGTTGGGAATTATCATCATTGGAAGAATTCCCAATTCTGATGCACTTTTTGACATTAGCTCTCCTCGGCTTGTTGCCATTAGCCATTCTTGCACATTTGGTAGTAATCCTCGAAAAGTATTGGCATTGGTGCCATTTTTCGTACCCATGATGTGGACACTTGAGTAGCCCATTGAATCGCTCGAGTTTGAAAAACTGCTCGTCCTCTCTTTGTGTAAACTCTGAAATTTCCCTGCGAATAGAATTAGTTTTATGCACTGGGAAATATTTATTTAGAAATTTTGTAACCATTTGTTCCCATGATGCAATGCTATTAGCAGGTAAAGTATTTAACCATGAACGAGCTCATCCTTTAAAGAAAATGGGAATGATCCGGTTTAACATCATCGTCGAAAAATTTTCGTATTTAAAAAGTTTGACAAATGGCATGAAAATCATTAGAGATGATTATATGGGTCTCGTTTCTAGGCCGTAGAATGTGGGAGACAATTTAGCACTAGGTTTTAGTTAAACTCTAGCATTTACATTTGGGTATCTTATCGTGATGTGCTCAAATTAAAGGACTAAAATAGTCCTTAAATGGCCTCTCCTGTGGTGCTTGTAAATCCATTTCAAATTTATTTTTAACATGCTTGTGTGTGCGAAGTGTTTTTTCTAATTCAATGTCTATAGGTTCAAGATTTGGTAATAATGACCTACGACCATGCATGCAAAATAAAATAAAAATAAAGATGGGAACAAAACAAATAAAAATAAATAAGAGTGAGAAATTACAATCTTAACCTTATTCTTGTTATAACCTTTATATAAAAATACACAAAAACAAATACTTGAAATAAATTAAATAAAATAAACAAAAAATTACAAAGAAAGAAAAAAAATAAATTGAAAATTAAATTACAAAATTTTAAAGAAGAGAAAAAGAAAAGAAATACTAACCTTTAATTTTAGATTCACTTTTTTTTTCTTCTTTTTTTTTAAATAATAAAAAATACAAGAAAACAATTCAATGGAATTATTCAAAAATTAATTACATGAATTAAAATTACTTACCTCCCGACAGCGCTTAAAAACTTGTTGTGCAAATTTTAATGTACTATGGCCTTGGCGAATCTATCGTAGTATAGACTAATGGTGACAGTGTCGATCCACGAGGAGGTGGATTTTAATTATATGTAGAATTAATTTTGTAAATGGGTGGTTGGAATTGTGGTGGAAGTGATTTAAATTATCACAAAATTGGAATTGAAATGGCGATAATAAATTGAAGCGAAATCTATTGAAATAGCGTCTTGGTATCTGGATCCGTATCGACATGCATCGTGGGCTAAATAATCCGTATTAATGCCAATTAAATCATGAGAAATCCGCTTTCATGAACCACGCTTCTAATCGATATGGTGCTGAAACATCGTGCGAATAATAATAACCTTATACTAGAAAGGGTGTAACCAAAGGCGGTATCTGAACAGATCGTATTATTTGTCGACGATAAGTCAAATCATCAAAAACTAGAGGGAAGAAAATAAATTTACCAATAAAGCCCATGACATGTTGAGACTTGGCAATGACTTGAAAGGAAATTACTTCTAATAGTGAAGAAATGAAATTTATTAAAATACGAAGAAAATACAAGATGGAGAAAATTACAGAAAATGGATCCAAAATGGATTCGAGAGATATCAAATTAGGGGAGGCCCTTTTATAAATCGTGGAGTAAATCATGGCCGGATTAAAAGCAGTTTGGGCCTTCGACGTCATCGATCACGATCCGCGGTTTGACCAGCGGATGAAACGATAACGGTTTGACCGACTTTGAAACGATACTTAGCGGTTTGGACCGGATGAGCGATAGCGGTTTGGTTGAAAATAATCGTGTGATGCCGTCATGAAGATTTTTAGATCAGCGATATCTTGCCCGTCACCATCACATGAAATTTTAGCCAGCGGGATCGTGACACCTCATCGGTCAATGCCATCGCCGGTCAATGCCACGTCGATCCGTCTATGTGAACAGATCAGTAAACGATGCGCATTATCTGATGCCATATCGTGAATAATGCGTACATGTGAATAGTGTCATTTTTCCTTTTATGCTCCTCCTAAGGTTTTCGACCGTCCTGAGTTCAAAAGTGATGTCCGTTTTGCCGTCTGATCTCTCCTTTATTGTGAAATGACTATAATGCCCCTAAAATACATAAATTACTTAATTAAAATAAAACACACGTAATTAAATCACAAGAATGTTAAATACATAAAAGTAAGGGTTGTTAGTAAGACTTGAAATGTAAAATGACGGTTTTCTCCTTTATAAATATGCATTTTCTAACACTCAACAAGGTCCAAAAGTCATTCAGACAGTTCCATTAGATCTTCTTTCAAACATACTTTCTATGGTCTGGATAGGAGAAGTATTGGCGTGGAACTTCTCATAATTTGAAATCTACTCCAAGGGCATGAGTTTTATGAGTTCATGTCGAGGGATCTGTCTTGGAATTTGAATGATGGTTGGGATGCAGTCTAATTACGCCTAACACCATGAGGCGTCGAGTGGTGCTTCGAGGCGAAGGAAGATCTAAGGCATGGTTACGGAACTATAGACCAATTGATGGTGAAGAGTGGCAATTTTTGCAAAAGAGACTTGGTCTGCACCTTGAATTTGCACTTGGACTTGCAAGGCAGTGGAGAGATTAGTGTCTTGAAGAGAAAGGTTGAAATTAGGATAGAAAGTGAGTAAAACACTTCCAGCATGAAGAGTGGTTAAGACAGTACCAATACTTGACATCTTGGTAATAATGTGAACTAGTGTCGGCATACTTGATTAGTAGTGGTAATCCTTTCCTTCCATGTAAGGTTAGGATTAGTCGGACTCTTCCGATATGGAGATGAGTATAACCTTCTCTTTGCCAATTGGAAATCAAGTATGGGGGAATTTCCAAAGTGACATATTGTTCAGCTGTGGTAGCCTGAAGGGAACACTGATCCAATCTGGATGACTGGATATATTCTTTTGGATGTGGTCTTTTGGTGGAAATAAGGGTCCGAATACTGCGAGCAAAGGAGTGTGATCGTTTATAGAGGTGATAAGGACTAAGAAGAGGAAAAGAAGATTCAGTGATCTGAGCAGATTCAAGGATATAGGAATATTCAACTAAATTTTCGATCTTAAGGGAAACTGGAGTTATGATAGAAGACGTAGAAGCATTGTTGGAGGAAGTTGAGGCCATGAGTATGAAATTCTCTCTGTCGGTGAAGACTCGAACGAAAAGAAAACAAAAAGCAAACTTTTATCATACCATTTTGAGAAAGAAAAGAGCAGAAGTTGGCTCTGATACCAGAGAAGTACGTGGCGTTGTTATACTAGTAGTAAATAATGTTGGCCTTTGCCTGTCCAACTCAATCGGTCGACACGCTCTTTTCTTTCTCAAATGGAAATTTTCTATATGTGCCATCCTCTCCACAAAACAAGTAACTTAAATATAGCAATGATGTTTCTATGACAATATGGTAATTGAGTTCCCCCGTCCACAAAAGATTGACAAAATTTTCAAATTTATTCTTGTGCCTGACAATGAAGAAGTTTTCTAGTTTAGTGTCTTAAATAGAGTGCCCTAGTAAACATAAAATTGAAATTGAGCTAATAAGTGAAAATGATGGTACTTAGGATTTTTGAGGCTACCTTTTTCTTTACTTTAAAAAGCTAACTTGTTTAGCTTTACGCTTTGAATTTGAATTTTTATTTTTGTTAACACTGCCAACCCGATGAAAATGGTGATACTCGTGCTCCAATAAGTATTAATTTAATAGGAACCACATTGGTAAGCCTAGTTGGAATACAAGAATTGCTTTGCAAAGCATGCTATGTGTATAATTCTGAGCATTAAGGATCCAGTTTCTGAAGGGCAAGCTTGTTGGCTGGGTATAAATGTTCCAAGTGCCACCTTATGTAAGCACAAAATATAGTCTCCATTTGCTTTTTGGTTTATATTTGTTTGTATAGTTATACTAGATTTTAATATGATACTAGATTTTAATTCAAGAATTCATGTAGTACATTTTTTCACTGTTAGGTGTTAGTTTGATCAAGGTTATTTAAGTACTAAACTATTAAAATTAAATTAGTATGTATTAGAGTTCTTTACATGTAAATGACAATTATATCAATGTGCAATGTAAATTGAAATTTGTAAATGTGGCTTTAATTGTACAGTTTAGAATGTGAAAACAACTTTGTAAATTTTAATTTTAAAAAACAATTGAAGTATAGTGATTTTAAATTGCTTTTTTTTTTTTTACTTGTGCAAAAGATGACGGTTCTTATATAAGAATAGTCATCAAAGAGCGATATAAGATGACTGTTATGATACAAAACTGTCATTAAAATTTGACATTTAATGACGGTTATTAAAAAAACCGTCTTAAAAACAAAAATATAATAACGGCTTTTTTGATAACTGTCTTTACAAAGTGACATTTAATGATGGTTTTAAATCAGCATCATTAAAAATAAATGGAAAAGTGCTATTGATGACCGTTATTTAAAGAACCGTCATTAGATTATATTTTTTAAGGACGATTTTTATGAAAAACTCGTCATTAAAACTCTAGTATATATCGCAAATAATGGTTGTTTAGTAAAATAACCATCATTATAAATATATATTTAATGAACGTTGTTGACAAAAAATTGTGATTAAAACTTATGTACCTATGGCATATAATGGTCATTTCATATGGGATGTTCCTGAAGCCCATATGTGCAATCCGGATTGTCCTTGCTTGGATGAATCTGGATATTGATGAAAAATTGGAAGTTATGCGGAGAAAGAAAAGAAGAAGAAAAAATCTTATCCAATCATCTTTACAAATCTTTTCCTCATGACCTCCGGATCCCCGAAACCCTGTCAATCCAATCGGATCTTGCCTTATGTTTTCAAGCCACTCCTATGAGAATCTTTTCCTCACTTGAAAAGCAGATGAACCTGCAAACCGAGTTACCTCGAACCCTGTCCGATCTCAATTCACCTGCGGGCAGCGCTGAAGAGCAAGCGGTATGTTTTAAGCGGCAAACCAAAAGCGATTCCGAATCAAACTCTTCAGCAACTTGGTAAGAAGATTGATCGTGTTACGAGTCACGTCTCTCAGACCGAAACTAAAGTTGATTCCATAAGCAATCGTCTTGATCAGATGTATATCCATCTCCAAGATCGAATCTCCGAACTTGACACCGATCTCGACGAATGATCAACAACCACATTTGGGGTCCAGAGTTCAATAAAAAAGAAGCTGAGATCAGAAAACTCAAAGCTGAATTGACAAGAATTGATGCTGAAAAGACTCGACCTTTTTATTCAACCCTGACCAACACGATATCTCCTCCAGTTCTTTTGAAACTATACACCTTTCTACACCATGAGACCTCAGCAACTGTTTATAATCAGTTTTTGGGTTCGCACAAACTCACCTGACCATCTTACCGCTGGGAAAATCAAAATCAAAGTCAAAATTTCAGAACCAGTGCGCGGCGAAAGGAAAGACTATCACCGGATGAAGTGTTGTTCTCTCAAAAGGCACATACAGATGCTTTCATTACTGAAAAGAATAGGTAATACATTTTACAAAATGAATGGATTGATGAGCCATCTCTTAAACATGTCTTCGTAGCCTCTTTTTCTTGAATTACAGCACGGATCTTCAAAGAAACCCACTAATCGGCATAGTGATATCTCTTTGGGAAAGATTTTCAAATGGCCATCTATCTCTTGATAAAATGTGACGCAAAAAAAATTCTTAAAGATCTCGTGGAAGACAAAAATCATTTTCGGGCTTGTCACAAACCTTATCTCAAATCGAGTGTAAAGATGAAAAGAAATGTGTTTGTCCGACCCTGAAAGCGGCATTTCCGAAACATTTCCACGAAATCATCCTCAAAAAAACCTTTTGATTATTTGAGAAGAAAGATGTTTCTTTATGCGAAAGAAAAAATCAAGCTGTTGTTTAAATCTGCAAAGCGGTCACTTTGCCGAAATTGTCAATAAATTTGCCAAAATTTGTTATCTTATCCAACGTCTTGACGTTCTTCTGCATTATCGAGAATGAGGATGTCGAATCGGAATTTTTAGAACAATCAGCTTTCAAGATGACGGTAACTTTTCGTAGCGAGAATCCTCAATCTGAAGATATTTCGTCATCTCTGAGTTCAAGTATCAACCATTTCCACCAAATTCTAGACGCCTCTCGAGATGTCCGTCATACAAATTCCGTAAACGTATTTCACCATTATCGGGTTTATTGACATTAGATGCGGACACCGATATGATTGATCATACATTCTTCCATTGTTTTGTTGGGAGCATTCCAAACTTTTCAAAGCGATTAATGGTGAAACTTTTGAAACAACTTTGATTACGAAATACCCATTGGTATTGATTAACTTTCCGGTGTATAATTTGGAAAAAGATTGTAACCTCGAACTTCGAGATAAAGATTTACTTTCATGGGTTTTGACATTCTCGTTTGGTTAAAAACTTATTCTGACGATTCACGGAGTTACTTCTACAAACAAATGTTCTTACTATCTGAGATATTCTTGATACGTACTTTCAACGCCATCTCCAATACGGTCGTATTTCAAAAAGTTCTTAAAGTTACATCCGGAAAACCATTCCGAGTTTATCCTTTCTTTGGAAAATGCACAATTTTCATTCACTTTCCTTGAACTCAATGAAGACATAAACCCAAAAGCATCGTGCGGGTATGTCTCGCCCGGACCTCACCGCAAGCCAAGAATGCTCTCGATTACTCCAAAGGCACTTGTCTCTTGATTCAGATTGGGCTTGTCAAGCCTTTTATGTTGAAAAACGATCTGAATTAGTTCGTGGAAAAAAGAGATTAGTTATTGATTACCAGCCACTTAGAATCATTCGTTAAAGCCCTTTTATTGGTGTACTTTGCCTTAGAATCATTCGAGAGGTCCTGTTCTCAATGATTTTCTATAAATAGCACCTTGACTTGATTCGGAGGGCTCATCAGAAATAAAAAATCAGTTCTATCATTTATGTTTCCACAAAACTCTCTCTCTCTTACAGGAATCAGCGATTATTTCGATTAATAATAATATATCGCCTCGAATTTTCTAAGCGGTATGCTCTTGCGTTAAGCCTAAGGATCGCATGCATCGGAAAGGTCTTGTTTTTTCCTCAAAAACCGATTTTATAAAATGGCGATATTTTCTACAGCGTTACTTCTCTTTGAAGGCCACAGTGCGAGTTTTGGTGATATCTTGAAAAAACTTACTTGTTATGATTTGATTTGGTATTAAATGGATAAGTATATATATTGGAAAGCCCGAACTTGCAGACTCAGCCTGAAACGAACTTAGTTACATTATAGATCAGTGTAATATGATATTACAACTAACCACTGGCATCAGTCTGGAGGATGCGGTGTCTATTTGTGGGAATCCTGAGTGGAGGAGGGGATTGTTCGATCACCTTTAGCAGCTGACTTACATGCAGCGGGTCCCATGGAGAACCTTATTTTTTAGCATGCGTGACAGCTGGCTTGTGTGAATTGCAATCCCGAGGAATTGTTGGATCTGTTTTCTGTTGAGATGTGTGTCCGGAAACTTTAATAATTCAACTGCAATATGTGGACTAAGAAAGTCAATTGATTCCTTGCATATACTGCTTTTCTTTTCGGAAAGCATGATGCCATGTGCCTGCACAATGTGAAAGAAATCCAAAAGGAGCTTTTGGTGGCTCTCATGGTCAGAGGAAAACAACAAAATATCATCAATGTAGACTAATGCATGATGAAGAATAGGACTAAAGATTTTTGTTATGGCTTTTTGAAATAAGGAGGGAGCGACTTTAAGTCCAAAAGGCATAACAGTCTCTTGGCAAAATCTTCCAGCTTGCCAAAACTTGTCTCGATAAACTCTGCGAGCAAGCGGTTTTGAAGCATTGAAAGACAAAGAGCCATTTGAATTAACGCAAAAGCCTTATTTGATCGAATGCAAAAGAAAAGTTGTGATTGCATCTAAAAAGAAAAGGCATTTAAGAAATTGAAATCCGAATTTTCATCGGACCTCGTCGATCCGAGCCTTACTGATTCTTAGAAGAAGTCATAGCTTAGGAGACTTTAAGCGGAGAAAATCAGCGGATGTTTCATCTGCGAAGAAAAACCGTTATAAAAGCTGTCCCAACAAGCGGAAAAATCTATTGGTTGGTTGGCGTCTCGAGCAACTGATTACTCTCGAGAAAGGATGAGCGGAATTTATTTCTACGAACAAGATAGAACCCAATGATGACACGGTGTTACGCCTTCTGAGAACTCACCGATGATTGAGACGGTGGTCGTCCCAAGCCATTTCAGCAATTCACGTCCACTTGACCTTCTTATTCTATCCGTAGTGAACTCGATCTTGCCCTCGAAGTTCGAAGGCCCATTCCATGATTGGTCATCGACTTTGGTGCGGACGTGATAAACCCGTATTCTTGTGAGAATCTTTGGGCCGAATATGAAGAACATTCTGAAAAATTTGTCGATAGCAAGCTATTTACCCTCACGATTACCAAAAAACCATTGGTATTAAATCTTCCCCGATTGTGTCATTTGGACCGAGGTTATCGATTGACCACAATAAGGATCTCTTGTTAGGTTTTGACATCGCCCTTGAGATCGCTTTCGAATCCTTCCCAGATGGAATTCGAGTCAAGTCAGTATTGAACACTCACGGACATTCAAACTTCTGATACTATGCGAAACCCTGACTGCAGGGATATTTCAAACAAGCTTTTGAGTTTACATCAGAAGTCCGATTCTGGTTCACTCGTCATTAAAACCCACTTATGGAAAAATAAGTCTTTCTTCATTAAGTTACCTTTCGAACTCAGTAGAGACATTAATGACAAAGCTACTTCGTCAAGGAATGGAGTCGCCCGACTTCTCAGCCAAGGGAGATATTCGTTCCCAATTGTTGAGGTTTAATCGAGCGCGCATTACCGATGGGCACCGAAACCTTTATGTTGAAAAAGCGATACGAAATTGTCGAGAGGCAAAAAGCGCTAGTTATTGACTATCAGCCATTAAACGTGTTTTTGAGATGACAAGTTTCCACTTGCCCGTCGACAAAAGCATGTTTACTTTTCTCAAAATGCCGGATCTTTTCAATTCGATTTAAAATCGGGTTTACGGCAATTAGGCATTGAACCTGAAGCGTTCTGGCTTTTTGTATCCAATGCCCGTTTCGATGGGACGATCACCTTTGGCCTCAAAAGCCCCGTTTTCCAAAATCCATGGTCAACATCTTTAATACGCATCGTCGTTAATTTACATTGATGATCTTTTGCTTTTTCGGGATCATGATGAACATCGTCAAATTGTTCGATTATGATATTGTCGAAGTCGTGGAATTATGTTATCGACGAAAACACCATTCTTCTGTGATATTGAATTCTTGGTATGATCATAAAAGATGGCCCGGCCGAGAAGCATATTGCCCAATTGCTTTCCGGATCTGACTTTCGAAAAAGTAATTCAAGCGGTTTCGGCATCATTAATTACATGGAGACTTTATCGGCATGTGGATCCTTCCTCATCACGCTGAATTTTCGGCTTTATTGAAAAAAGAAGCCCCAGGAATGGAATCTTGACCACACAAATCATTCTGCTCTCAGCGATTCTTGAAAATCATACTCGCTTTAAAGTTGATTCTTGATGGAAGCGCATCTACGAGACGAGTGATGACTGGTATAATCTAGAAGAAATCAATGGAAAAGAACGCTTTATAAACTACGCTGATGAGCAATTTTCGACACGGAAGCATTACCATGGCGTGTTCAAAGAAATCTTAAGCGGTAAAGAATGGCATCAAAAAGTTTAGTATCGTCGATTGGACACCATTTTCTCATCCGTATGGACGATTCGATATTCTACCGATTTCAAAAAAGCATTCGAAAAAATATTACTCAGTTAAAGATTGGTTTCAAATATGACTTTTCGATTCAGCGTATAAAGGATCGAGAACCGTCCACGATATCTTTATCAGATTCTCAAAAAATGAAACCCTCCACATTTTTCCACTACCGCTTTCAGTCTCATTCGGCTAGCTCTCGAAAACTTTTCCTTTAATAAAACCTTTTCTTACATGTCTTTTGCCATCGAGTTTACGAAAAGCTCTCTTCATGAAAACTACCTTATATGTAAAACCCTTTCCGTTTCTTATTCCTTTGGAAAATACATTCGCTTCTGAGGTTTAACCCTTGATCCATCGGAGGAAACCACGAAGATGTGTTATGGTACATCGGTGCCTAACGATACTTTATGCCACTAAGTTAGTCCTGCCCGATTACTCAGCTTTGGAACATCTCCTTGACCAGAGACAAAGCCACCTCTCTTGGACATTCTTGAATGGATTCTCCCGATACCGTGGTGGAGAAAGAAAAGAATGATTGTCGAGATTTACAATCTTGAGCATGATATACCTCTGTAGCACGGCTGTTCATATCGATGTTATTATCCATGACCATACTTCGACATCCGTCAAATCTCTTTTGGACTCGAGACCGGTATATGAATGGTTTCTTGCTTTTCACTTTATTGTCATTGACAATGAAATCGAAGATATCCTTATTACCTTTGCCAATTAAACCTGACCCTCCTTAAAGACATCTTGCTCTTGGGCCTGACAACCTCATGATCACCTCCGTCCATCCGTATCAAAACCTAGGTCATGGTGTCGTCGTTAAAGAAGAAACGGCATTCTGCGACTTTTCTATGAAGACTCAAGACCATGGGAAGATTTCATTTCGATAACATCTCCAGTAATGAATGAACCGGGATCCTCGTCGACCTCACGTGACACCCTTAAACCCTCAAGTTAACAAAAGCCAACAAACGTCCACAGGTCGAGGATCTAGAAGAAGATTGTCCTTATCCCTTGCCGTGGTCATGTAAGCATCAAGCTCTCGAAAACCTTTTTCCCAAAGTCAACCGTGACATTGACCCGATGAAACCGAAAGCTTATCCGAAGGCGATTACGTGAATCTCAAGCTCCGTATAATGTCAAGCCTGGGTCGCGATATCGTCGTTAAAGAAGAGCGGCTACGACTTTATACAGAGACTCCCAAGACCATGGGAAGATTTCCTTCCCTCAGTAACATCTCCAGTGAATGAACCGGGATCCAATCGACCTCCAGTGACACGTACTAAACCCTCAAGTTGACAAAAGCCCACTCAAACATCACTAGGCGGGATCTGAAGAGATTGTCCTTATCCCTTTAGTGGTCCCCTACAGCGTCCGAAAAACGCTTTTTACAAAAGTCGACCCGTGACATTGACCGAGTGAAACGAAAGCTCATCAAGGCGATTACGTGAATCTCAAGCTCTCAAAGTTGTTTGTCTTTGTCGCTTTCGATAAAAGTGGTTGTCTTGTTGTAATAATTATGTTTTACTTTATGGTTTTGTCTTGGCTTGCCTTCTGGCTTTGGCTTTTTGGTTAAAAAGTCTTTGTAAGCATGCTTTATCTTTGTCCAGTTTGTCCGAAGTCTTGATCGATTAGGCTTGGTTTCTAAAAAGGTGTCTTCTGGTCATGATCCTTGAGAAGTCATGATCTCGAGGATCATATGTTGTCGTATCTTTTACTTTTGCTTTTGAAAGAAGATGGGGTCTTGTCACCATCTTATGCGAAAGTCTACTATATAAAGGATTATAAAAGCACTTGTTTGTAAGATATAGAAGTTTGAAGCAATAAACTCTCGTGTGTTTTATCACTATGAAAATCTAAACCTCTCTCCTCTCTCTGCAAATGAAGCTCTCTAGAGAAAGAAAAAGAATAAAGAATTAAATTTGTTCATTTTGAAACTTAAGGAAGTATGTTCTGCACTTGCCTCTATGAGGATCTGTGCATCGAAAACATGATGATTTCTTATCGGTTTGGTACCTATTTTAGACAAAAGAAATCATTTTGGGTTATATAACGAGATAAAAATTATTTAAAAGTTTTCTGATTCCCGTTAGTATATCGATGGAAATCGTGACGTAAATTCGGTGATCACGAATAGCCTGATAAATTATCGAATAACAAGTCCGCGTCACGTTCAAGTATCGATTTTGTGTCGGTGGTGAAATACCAAGTTGCCAAAAACCGACTTCAATCGAACTTAGAAGAATCTGAGCCGCGAAGATGGACAAATAAGTGCGGATTTTTGGAAGGAAAACTTATCATCTTTAAGAAAAGAATTAAGTGGTGGTAATCAATAACTAATCTCTTTTTCCACGAACTAATTGGATCATTTTTCAACGTAAAAATGACAAGATCGAATCGATGACTCAATAAGGCCTTGTTAGATGGCGAAAGCATTCTTGCTTGTGAGCGGGAGAGAATGCTGAAGGAGACATACCCGGGTACGATGCTTTTGTGGGGTTTATGTCTTCATTGAGTTTGAAGGGAAAGTGAATGAAAAATTGTGCATTTTTCCAAAGAGGTGAAGGATAGTGGAACTGTGAATGGTTTTCTGGACAGAACTTTAAGAACTTTTGTGAAATATGACTGTATGGAGATGGCGTTTTTGAAAGGGCATACAGACGAAGAATATCTGTATAGGGTAAGAACATTTGTTTGTAGCGAACTCCAGAACTGGTCAGGAATAAGTTTTTAACCAAATGGAGAATGTCAAAACCTATGAGTAAATCTTTATCTGGAAGTTTGGAAGGCTCTGATCTTTTTCCAATTATCTGATTCGGAAAGAATTGAATACCGATGGGTTTTGGTAATCGAAGTTGTTTGAAAGTTTCACCGTTAAACGCTCTAAAAAGTTTGGAATGGTGTTCCCAGGTTTGATGGAAGAGCAGAAGGACCAATCATGCGGTATGCGCATGTCGATAAACGATATGAGAACGGAGGTTTATGGAATTTAGAAGGAAGGATGGACATCTTGAGAGAAGGTCTAGGAATGGTGGAAACATGGTTGACAGTTTGAACTGTAGAGATGACAGAAATATCTTCAAAATCAGAGGATTCTGCTATAAGAAAAGCAGTCTGGTCATCTTGAGCTGACTGTTTTGAAAAATTTGATTCGACATCCTCATTCTCAGATAAGAGAGAAGAATGTTGAAGATGTTGGGTAAGACGAACAGCTTTGGCAGATTTATGGGGACAATTTTGAGCAAAGTGACCGCGTTTCTTGCAGACGAAACAACGGTTGGATTTTTTCTTTTGGTACTGAGAAACATCTTTCTTTCTGAAATACTGAAAAGGTTTTTTGGAGGATGATTTCTTGTGGAAGTGTTTCTGGAAATGTTATTTCTTTGTGGTTGGACAAACACATTTCTTTTCATCCTTACACTCGATTTTGAGATAAGGTTTGTGACAAGCGAAAAAGGATTTTTGTCTTCCATGAGATCTTTGAAAATTCTTTTTTTGATTTTATCGAGAGATATGGCCGTTTGAAAAATCTTTCAAGAGATATCGGTATGCTCAGTTAGTGGTACGTAAGTTTTCTTTGAAGATCTGGTTGTAATTCAGAAGGAAGAGAGGTTATGAAGACATGTTTAAGAGATGGCTCATTGAATCCATTCAGCTCGTAAAATAGAATACTCATTCTTTTGTAATGAGCATCTAGAAGGTGCTTTTGAAAGCAGCCATTACGGTGATAGTCTTTCTGTGCATGTCGGATTGGAAGACTTTTTCAGATGTGTTCATGAATAATATTGAGGGCAGTTCCAATTGGGGATTCCATGAATTGGATTTGTTGGTATTCTCCTAAGATTTCTAGCCAATCTCGTAGAGAACCCGTGGATCGGGCCATGAATTCACGAAGAACGGCTTGGGGGTGAGCATTAGGTTTGGTACGCAGAGATCGATCCGTGACAAATTCTTGAAGTCTGGCAGACCATTTGTGATGAGGAATGTCATCAAATGTAAACCAAGATGCTGAAGATGGTTTTGTTGGGTGTTCATGAACTGGTGGTGGCATTGGGTCTGTTTGAGATGCTTGATCAGAAGGATGATCTTCAACAATAGGTGTTGAAGTAGAGGCACCTGGATCTGCAGTTTCAGTGGCCATTAATATGCCTGTAATGTAATATTCGGACTTCAGTCGATTGAGGAGTTAGTCGAGGTTGTAGATGAGTTTAAAGAAGGCAGGTTAGACTTCGAATGGGTTTGATTCAACAAGCTTTACAGCTCGTGAGGACAATTTGGGTATGAACCAGGGGGCATCCATAGGAAATGGCCGTTGTGCTTTGGATAAGCAGGGTAACCTTGAGTAAACCTTAATGGGAGATCTTCTACTTATTTGTCACGACATTTGTGATCGTTGAAGAGTAAGTAAAGGAGAGCTAGGAGGCTCTTGTGGAATAACGGAGGTGGTTTAAAAGTCATTAAATCTTGTCGTCTTTCAAACGTGCTTTCGGATATGCGAATAGGGGCGGTATTATTGTGGAGCTGTTCATAGTTGGAGATCCGTTCAGGCATAAGCGTTATGAGCTCATGGCATGGAATTTGTCTCGGGATCTGGATGATTGTAGGGATTTGGTCGGATTCTACCGTGAGGGTGTCAGGTGGTGATGCAGGTGGGTAGATCTGGCGTGATTTTGAAGCACTGTAGACCGGTTGGTGGTCTGAGTGGCAATTTAGCGAGAGGAAATTTATTCGGCGCCTTGAATCGAACTTGGACTTTCGAGGTTGTGGGCAAGTTTGGATCTTGAAAGAAAGGTTGAAGTGGGATGAAAGTGAGTAAAACACTTCTGCGTGAAGGGTTGTGAGGGTACTATACTTGACATCTTAATGCTGTTTTAAGCAGGAGTATCAAGCATAGTCGGGCGGTGACCGGTAATCCTTTTCTCAGTGAAGGGTAAGGATTAATCGATGCCTCAAGATGGAGATGGGTAAAACCTTACTCGTTTAGGTTGGAAATCAATTCGGAGAATTTCGAGAGTGACGTATTCTTTCGTGAGGGGTTGCTTGAAGAAACGTTGATCAGACGGGAAGGCTGGATATAATAGGGTGAGGTCCTCGGGTGGATATAAAAGTCACGGATCTTTGTAAAAAAAGCTGGGCGTTTGTAGAGTTGGTAAGCTAAGGAGAGGTAAGAAGATTGATGGGCGGATTAGGGATGTAGGAGTATTCTCAAGATTTTCAATTTTATTGGTGGTATGAAGTCTAAAGATTTGAAAGAAAGAGTAGAAGAAAATGTGAGGAGTTGAAGAGGAAGTGGAAGCCATGAATGAGAAGTTCTCTCTGCTTTGAAGTCATGGATCAAAAAAAGAAAAAACTTAAATTATACCGTTTTGAGCATGAAAAGCAAGAGTTTGAAAACAAGTTTCAGAGCGGTATGGCTCGATACCCGAGTTAAGAGTGTGCGTGGCGTTGTTATACGGAAGCCTACTTGATTAAAAGCATTCTTTGGACGATGATCCATGGCTCGGGTTTCGGCCGATATACCTCATGTCAAAACCTTTAAAACATTTTCTCGGGTTATACAACAGCAGACTTTCCTTTAGTAAAGCAGTGCAAACGGATAAGAAATGGTCAAAGTTTTCGATGTGAGATCCTTCTTAGAAAAGCGGGTCTGAGCATCTTCTTAGGTTTTCAAAATGAACAAATTTAATCCTTTATTCTTTTCTTTCTTAGAACTTCGTTTGAGAGAGAGAGAGTTTTAAAGGGATTCGTGTTGGAAGAAAACACGAGTTTATTTCTTTATTCTATTCAACTTACATATTTTACGAGGAGAATCCTTTATATAGGGAGGATTCTTGAGAAGATAGGGCGGACCACATCTAAAAGCAAAAGCCAAAAGATAAGATAGGGCGGGACCACTATCTTTTTACATGTACAATACTTTTATTACAAAAGACAAAAGTGCTTTAATAATTAAAAGCGCTTTGACAAAAGCGAAAGCTTAAAGTAAAAGCGAACTTTAATAATGATCACGTAAAAGCGAAACATCGTTATTACAACAAGACAAACTACTTTATTAAGCAACAAGAAAACAACTTTATGGAGAAGCGGAGGTTCGTGTACTGCGTCTTGGATGAGCTTTCGGTCTCATCTGGGTCAAATGTCATGAGTGAGGTGCTTTTGGAAGAAAGTTTTGGAAACTTTGGATCTTCTGGGAGGGACCATGGCATGGTGGATAAGGCGATTATAGTCTCAGTACACTTTGGAGTATCTTGGGGGAAGTTTGGGTGGCTTTGTCACTTTGGATGGTTAATTTGGTCGTTTGGAAGATTGGGTTGAGGTCTGGTTCGGAGGGCGGGTTAAATCCATTGTTGGTTGGTGAAACTCGTGAAGGTGTTCGCTATGGGGGAGAAATGCATCCATGGGTCTTAGGAATCTGGAGCAGGGAAATCGGTGTAATCTGGTTTTCTTCCTTGATGATGATACTGTGGACTTGGGTTTGGATATGGCGGATGGAGTGGGGATCGTGAGGAGGTCGTGTTGTGGACTGGGAGGTGTGGGAGATATCTTTAAGTGGCGGAGGTTGGTGGTTTAATTGGCAGATTTAATTGTGAAGGACATCTTGGATGTAATTTTCAATCACTGCTATATGTGGTGCAGTGAACCATTCATATACCTGATCTTGAGTCAAAAGGGTTGGTGTCTGGATGTTGGAAGTATGGCACATGAATGATAAAAGCGATGTGAACATTTGTTGAGGGGTAAGCATCTGGTCGAGTTGTATATTTCGGCAGTTGTTGCAATTTCTTTCTCCGCGTGGTATGGGGAGAACCGTTCAATAATGTCGGGTAAGAGGTGGCTTTATGCAGGTCGAGGAGATCTCAAGTAGGAGAAATGGGAAGGATTAGCTTGGTTGCATAAAGAATTGGGCAGGATGTATGTCTTGATGGTTTCTGGATGGATCGAGGTTAAACACAAAGAGCAGTTTTACGGGTGGAAGGAGGAAAATGGAAAGGTTCTGTTACAAGGTAGGCTTTCATGAAGAAGTGAAAGAGAGCTTTTCTGCAAACTCTTGGATGGCGAAGACAGAAGAAAAGGTTTTATTAAAGGGAAAAGTTTTCTTGGTGAGAGCTTCTGGGGGTAGTGATGTAGCCATGGAGATAATTGGAAAATGATAGGAGGTGGAAAATAGGGTGAGAGGGTTTACGGTTTGGAAGTGGAGAAGCATGCTCGGGGATGAGGTTACAGGATCCTTATATGCTTGGTGAAAAATCATATTTGGAAAACCAATCTTTAATCTGAGTAACATTTTTGAGAGCAGTTTACCTTTGAAATGAAAGATATTGGGGAAATTTGGTATCGTTCGGATGAGAAAATGGTGTCAATCGGATGATACTCAAACTTTTTGATGCCATTCTTTATTAAGATTTCTTTGAACCTATGGTAGTGTACGTGTATCGGAAAAATGTCCGCTAAGCGTGGGCGATAAAGTGTTCACTTGTCGTTGAGTTCTTGAGGAGGATGGCACCCGTGATTCATCACTTTGCATACGTAAGATCTTGCCATCATGTAAACTTTAAAAGGCGGATTTTCTTGTGATCTGCTTTAGGGTAGTGGCGGTATGTGGCATTCCGTTCTGAAACTTTTGATAAAGTTGAAAGATGATGAGTGTAATGATCCGTGGGGATGAAATCACGGATGTAATTGATAATCTTAGAAAGCTGTTGAATTTGCCTTTTGGAAAGTTCTTGATCTGGAAAGTGAAGCAATTCTTGAAATGCTTTCTGGTGGTAGTGTCATCTTTTATGATCGTACCAAGAATTGATATTATCTATGATGGTGCTTTTCTTGGCGGATAACGTGATTAATGACTTTGGATAAGATCGTAGAATTGAGTTAACGGTGGCGATGTTCATCGTGAGCTGAAAAAAGCAAAATATCATCGATGTAAATCGATACATGATCTGAAATGGGTTGGAAAGATTTGGACCGTGGATTTTTGGAAAATGGATGGGGCGGTTTGAGTCAAAGGTAGGGACGGTCCATTGGAAATGAGCATTGGGAATCTAGCGGTTTTTATAGCGTTCGGAGGGTTCGATGCCTAGTTGCGAAAACGATTTTAAATCGAATTTTGAAAAGATCAGGGCATTTTGAGAAAGGTGAACATCTTTGTCGGCGAGGTAAAGGAATTTGTCATCTTGTAAAAACATGTTTAATGGGTAGTCGATGACTAGGCGTTTCTTTCCTCGGACAAGTTCGAATGCTTTTAACGTAAAAAGGCTTGGCAAGCCATTGAGAACCGATTAAACCTTGGGCTAACAATTGTGAACATTCTTGTTGAAATTTGGAGTAAGTCGGAAGGACTTCGTTCTGGATGGGTAGCTTTAGTTGGGTTAATGTCTTCATTGAGTTTGAAGGTAACAATGAAGAAAGACTTATTCCCTGAGGATTTGGATGGGTGAACTTCGAATGGGACTACGGGCCGAGCTGAAAAGCTTGGTTGAAATATCACGGTAAGATTGGGGAGTTCGGACAATTTGTAAGTTCCAGAATGTACGTGAATGGTTTGAACATGGACTTGACTCGGATTAGGTGGGAATGATTTGGAGGTGTTTGATCTGGTGAAGGATGTCAAAACTAACAAGATATCTTATTAGGAAGGGTTGAACCGATACCTTGGTCGAATGACCTGATTTGGGAAGATTTGAATACGATGGGTTTTTGGTAATCGAAAGAGGTGGTGAAGAGTTTGCCATTGTGGCTTTGAAATGTTCTTGGGTCCGATGTTACGATGGAAGAATATGGGGTTTAAGCATCTTTGCGTTGGGCATGTCTATAAGACGATTCTTTGGAATGGGCGCTGGAATTTTGAGGGCAAGATCGGAGTTTGATGGATGGGATAAGGGCTGTAGTATCGGGAAATGCTTGTTGGTGGAAAATCACTTGAGGTCCATGTCGAATCGGAGGAATTTTGTAGTCTTGTTCGTCATTGGGTTAAATCTTGTTAGGAGAAATAGAATTCCAGTTAAATCTTTGGCGGGAGAGTGGTGCATGGTTGCTTGAAGATGTTATTAGCAGGATGGATTTTTCTCTTTTGTTGGGACGATCTTTGGCATAGTGGCCTTTTCTCTGCGAGATGAAACATCTTAATTGCTTCGTTTAGCGTCTACGGAAGAGGATGATTTCTTCGAAAAACGGTAGGGCTTTCGGGATCTGCGAGTTTGGATGAAAAGTGCAGGTTTTGAATTTCCGAAAATGCGTTTTTCTTTGAGCGCATTCATGATCCTTTTCTTGTGGCATTTGATCTGCCAAATAAAGGCTTTTGCAAACTTGGAAAAAGTTCTTTGTCTTTCAGCAGATTCTTTGAAAAACTATTTTTGCTCATAAAGTTTGTCGAAACAAGTTTTAGCAAAATTTGGAAGATTTTGCGAGAGATGTTGTCTAAGGAAAGATTGGATCTTTGTGAGTTGTCTCTGGATGTCGGGTTGGAGTTCTTGGGAGGAAGCGGAAAGACATGCTTGATGTCGGCTCATTGAATCCAATTAAGCTTATAGAAACAGCGAGGACATTACATAGTGGAAGTCGAGATCTTAGCGTTGAGGGGCGGCATTTCATGTTGAGATAATCTCGTCTAGCGAAAGGCTGCGGAAGGTGAGAATTGATCATGAAGTACTGCAAGAGCACTTGAGACTTATGGGAGATCAACAAACTATAATTGGCAGTATTGTCTAGAATCAAACCGATCTCTTAGAGCACCGTGAAGCAGTAGCAAATTCTCTAAGGGCCGATTGAGTTGTGGCTCACATTCTTAGCATGGAGTCAATCAGGCGGACATCTCATTGAGTCGGTCCACGCCATTTATGAGATGGGAGATCGTGAAATGTGAACCGTGGGCCATTTGGCGATTTTGGCTAGATGGATTGAGTGCAGGTTGGAGGAGGTTGGTTTGTGGCGGAAAGATTGAGCATATCTTCTTGACTTGGAGGAATATCAACGTATGGTTGGGAGGTTTGGCTGGATCGAGTTGATCGAGGTTGAGCCATCGAGGATTTTAGTAATATCAGCGTAGGACTTTTGAGTCCAGGTGGATCTTTGAAGATTACATGTCGATTTAGTAAATTTATCTGAAAATTAGATTTGAATCGAAGTTTGATGCGTCTGTAGTAGATGAGCGAATTGTTGTGTGATAAAGCTGGTTTATGGGTTCTTTATCCTTGGATTGGGTAGGGACGGATAATGGAGCTAGCGGTGATGGTAGTGTATAACTAGGAGATGGTTGGCCAGGGATGGTCAGAGAGGAAGGATGAAGAGGGGCAGGTCGAGGCTGCGGTCTAGGTTTGGGTTTAGGTTTAGGTGGTGGTGGCAAAGGATTGTCTCTGAAAAAGAGTATGGTCGAAATAACTTGGAAGGTCATCTTGTTTAATAGGAGAAAGCGTAAGAAAAGGATGATAAGTTCAGATAGAAGGGATAGGAGGTGAAGTGGTGAAGAGGTGAGTCTCTGTTTTTGATTGATCTGAAGTTTTTTAAGCGCTGATTTCCCTTCTTTTGGTCAAGTCTGGACCACCGTTGTATCGTGGGCAAGCATGGCTCGTAACTTCTGAATCGAGTTAGCGGATTCGGGAGTGAAGATTTTGGTGGATCATTGCATTTGGGCGTGATAGAGTCGCTTTTGTCTCAATCTGTTCGGTTACTGGCGATGTTCTCAGCTTTGAATTGAGATGAAAGTATCATTTAGGCCTGGCATTTTGAGTTTGCAGTTGATTCAAAGGTTTAAGGGGGCTCAGGGTGGCGATGGAGGTAATAGGTGAAGGGATAAAGGGTTTGGACCTTTTCGTTGTGAATACATGTGAGGTTAAGGAGGAAAAGAGGAAAAGTGTCGGAAGAGGTAGAGAAAACATCATCTGAAGCTAGTGGTTGGATGATAGGTGTCGAGTGTGAGTGGTGATGGAATCTCAGTTTGATGTTTGGCGATCCATTTGAGTTCTTTTAAGCGGGTAATGGGTGGTGGATGTGGAGGATCGGTGGTGGTTTAGAATTGATGGTGGCATGGGACAAGGGTTTTCTTTTTAGGTTTCTTTTCCTTGTGGTTGCATAATCATCGTCTTCTTGATCGTTCCATGAGGGACAATTTAGGTCTGCACGAACCAGGGGCATCCCATAGGAAATGGCCGTTGTGCTTGGCTGGATAAACAAGGTAACCTTGAGTAAACCTGTAATGGGCGAGATCTTCTGTATTTGTCTGAGTTGTGATCATTGAAGAGTAAGTAAAGGAGAGCCTAGGAGGCTCTTGTGGAGCACTTGGAGGTGGTTTAAAAGTCATTCTGACTGTTCCATCTTGTCGTCTTTCAAACATGCTTTCAGATGTCTGAATAGGAGCGGTATTATTGTGGAACTGTTCATAGTTGGAGATCCATTCAAGAGGCATAAGCGTTATGAGCTCATGGCGTGGAATTTGTCTCGGGATCTGGATGATTGTAGGGATTTGGTCAGATTCTGCTAACACCATGAGGGTGTCAGAGTGGTGGTCTGGAGTGGGTAGATCTAAGGCGTGATTTTGAAGCCTGTAGACCAGGTTAATTGGTCTGAGTGGCAATTTTGGCGAGAGGAAATTTGTTCGGCGCTTGAATCGAACTTGGACTTTCGAGGTTGTGGGCAAGTTTGGATCTTGAAGAGAAAGGTTGAAATTGGGATGAAAGTGGTAAAACACTTCACTGCGTGAAGGGTTGTGAGGTGATTACTATCTTGACATCTTAGTCTTGTTTAAAGGATATCAAGCATAAGTCGGCGGTGGCCGGTAATCCTTTTCTCCGTGAAGGAGGTAGGATGTCGATGCCTCAAAGATGGAGATGGGTAAAACCTTCGTTTAGGTTGGAAATCAATTAGGAGGAATTTCGAGAGTGACATATTGCTTTCGTGAGGGGTTGCTTGAAGAGAACATTGATCAGAACCGGGAAAATGGATATATTAACTTTAGGGTGAGGTCGTCGGTGGATATAAAAGTCACGGATCTGCGGGTAAAAAGCGGGGGCGTTTGTAGAGTTGGTAAGGAGAGGGTAAGAAGATTATTTGATCTGGCGGATTCGGGGATGTAGGAGTATTCTACTGAGATTTTCAATTTTATTGGTGGTATGAGAAGTCAGATTTGAAAGAAAGAGTAGAAGAAAAATGTGAGTTGAAGAGGAAGTGGAAGCCATGAATGAGAAGTTCTCTCTGTGGGAAGTCTATGGATCGAAAAAAAAAAAACTTAAATTATACCATTTTGAGCATGAAAAGCAAGAGTTTAGAAAACAAGTTTCAAAGGCGGTATGGCTCGATACGAGTTAAGAGTGTGCGTGGCGTTGTTATACGAGAGTTAAAGCATTGCTTTGGACGATGATCCATGAAGCTCGGGTTTTAGCCGATATACCTATGTCAAAAACCTTTAAAACATTTTCTCGGGTTATAAAGCAGACTTCTTTAGTACAAGCGAGTGCAAACGGATAAGAAATGGTAAAAGTTTTACGATGCAGGATCGCCTTCTTAGAAAAGCGGTCAGGCATCTTGAGGTTTTCAAAATGAACAAATTTAATCCTTTATTCTTTTTCTTTCTTAGAACTTGATTCGAGAGAGAGAAAGAGTTTTAGGGATTCGTATGTTGGAAGAAAACACGAGTTTATTTCTTTTTTATTCAACTTACATATTTTCTGAGGAGAATCCTTTATATAGGAGGATTCTTGAGAAGATAGACGGGACCCTGTCTAAGCAAAAGCAAAAGATAAGATAGGACGGGACCACTATCTTTTACATGTTACTTTATTATTACAAAAGACAAAAGTCTTTAATAATTAAAGCGTGAAACAAAAGCAAACAAAGTAAGCAAACTTTAATAATGATGGCGTAAAAGCATCGTTATTACAACAATACTTTATTGAAAAGCAAAACAACAACTTTATGGAGAAGCGGAGGTTCATATGTACTCGTCTTGGATGAGCTTTCGGTCTCATCTGAGTCAAATATCACAGTGAGGTGCTTTTGTAAGAAAGTTTTGGAAACTTTGGATCTTCTGAGGAGGGACAGCGCATGGTGGATAAGAAGCGATTATAGTCTCTGGGAGTGCAACTTTGGAGTATCTTGGGGAAGTTTGGGTGGCTTTGTCGGCTTTGGATGGTTGGTCGTTTGGAAGATTGGGTTGAGGTCACAGTTCGGAGGGCAGGTTCGTCCATTGTTGGTTAGAAGCTGGTGAAGGTGTTGGCTTAGGGGAGAAATGCATCCCATGGGTCTTAGGAATCTGGAGCAATCGGTGTAATCTGGTTTTCTTCATGATGATACATCGTGGACTTGGGTTTGGATATGGCGGATGGAGTGGGGATCATAGGAGGTCATGTTGTGGGACTGGGAGGTGTGGGAGATATCTTTAAGTGGCGGAGGTTGGTGGTTTAATTAAGCGAGAGGTAATTGTGAAGGACATCTTGGATGTCGTTTTTCAATCAGCAGTATATGTGGTCTGATGAAATTCGTATACGATCTTGAGTCAAAAGTGGTTGGTGCGGATGTTGGAAGTATGGCTGTGAATGATAAAAGCTGATGTGAACATTTATTAGCCGGGGGTGGCATGGTCGAGGTTGTATATTTCGGCGGTTATTGCAATTTCTTTCTCAGCGTGGTATGAGGAGAACCGTTCAATGTCGGGTAAGAGAGGTGGCTTTATGCAGGTCGAGGAGATGCTCAAAAGTAGGAGAAATTGGAAGGATTAGCTTGGTTGCGTAAAAATTAGGCAGGATGTACCATGTCTTGATGGTTTACTGGATGGATCGAGGTTAAACACATGACAGATTTTACAGGTGGAAGGAGGAAAATGGAAAGGATTACGTGACAAGGTAGGCTTTTCGTGAAGAAGCGAAAGAGCTTTCTTGCAAACTCTTGGATGGCGAAGGCAGGAAGAAAAGGTTTATTAAAGGGAAAAGTTTTCTTGGTGAGAAGCTTACGGGGGTAGTGATGTGTGGAGATAATTGGAAAATGATAGGAGGTGGAAAATAGGGTGAGAGGGTTTTACGGTTTGGAAGTGCTGGAAGCATATCGGGGATGAGGTTACAGGATCCCTTATATTTGAAAAAATCATATTTGGAAAACCGATCTTTTAATCTGAGTAACATTTTTGAGAACAGGTTTACCTTTGAAATGAAAGATATTGAGTAAAAATTTGTGTCCGTTCGGATGAGAAAATGGTGTCAATCGGATGATACTCGAACTTTTGATGCCATTCTTTTTAAGATTTCTTTGAACCTTATTTATGGTGAGTGTACGTGTATCGGAAAAATGTCCACTAAGCGTGGCGATAAAGTGTTCACTTGTCGTTGAGTTCTTGAGGAGGATGGCACCCATGATTCATCACTGCGTCTGCAATACGTAAGATCTTGACTTGCCATCGCAACTTTAAAGGAGGATTTTTCTGATACCTTTAGGGTAGTAATGACGGTGTGTGGTCGACATTCCGTTAAAACTTTTGATAAAGTTGAAAGATGATGAGTGTAATGATCCCGTGGGGATGAAATCGGATGTAATTGATAATCTTAGAAAGCTATTGAATTTGCCTTTTGGAAAGTTCTTTGATCTGGAAAGTGAAGCGATTAACTTGGCAATGTGCTTTCTGGTGGTAGTGTCATCTTTTATGATCATACCAAAAGAATTGATATTATCTATAGCAATGGTGCTTTTCTTGGCGGATAACGTGATTCCATGACTTTGGATAAGATCGTAGAATTGAGTTAACGGTGGCGATGTTCATCGTATGAGCTGAAAAAAGCAAAATATCATCGATGTAAATCGATGCATGATGAAAATGGGTTGGAAAGATTTGGACCGTGGATTTTTAGAAAATGGATGAGGCGGTTTTGAGTCGAAAGGTAGACGGTCCATTGGAAATGAGCATTGGGAATCTGGCGGTTTTATAGCGTTCGGAGGGTTCGATGCCTGGTTGCCAAAAACTGATTTTAAATCAAATTTTGAAAAGATCGGGCATTTTGAGAAAAGGTGAACATGCTTTGTCGGCGAGGTAAAGGAATTTGTCATCTTGTAAAAACATGTTTAATGGTGGTAGTCGATGGTAGGCGTTCTTTCGCCGGACAAGTTGAATGCTTTTGACGTAAAACATGGCAAGCCGTTGAGAACTTTAATGGGCTCAATTAAACCTTGGGCTAACAATTATGAACATTCTTGTTGAAATTTAGGAGTAAGTCGGAAGGACTTCGTTCTGGATGGGTACTAGTTGGGTTAATGTCTTCGTTGAGTTTGAAGGGTAACTTAATGAAGAAAGACTTATGAGGATTTGGATGGGTGAACTCGAGAATGGGACTACGGGCCAGAAACTTCGAAAAGCTTGGTTGAAATATCACTGGTAAGATTGGGAGTTCGGACAAGTTGTAGAGTTTGAGAATGTCATGAATGGTTTGAACATGGACTTGGTTAGGTGGGAATGATTTGGAGGTGTTTGATCTGGTGAAGGATGTCAAAACAAGATATCCTTATTAGGAAGGGTTGAACGATAAGCTTGGTAAAATGACCTGATTTGGGAAGATTTGAATACCTGATGGGTTTTGGTAGTGTCGAAGGTGGTGAAAGAGTTTGCCATTGGCAGAACTTTGAAATGTTCTGGCTGGGTCGATATTACGATGGAAGAATATGGGGGTTTAGCGTCTTGCGTTGGCGCAGTATCTATAAGACCAATTCTTTGGAATGGGCACTTTGGAATTTTGAGGGCAAGATCGGAGTTTGATGGATCCGATAGGAACTGTAGTATCCAGGGAAAGTTACAGTTGGTGGAAAATCACTTGAGGTAGTCCTTTGTCGAATCGGAGGAATTTTGTAGTCTTGAACATTTGTTTTAAATCATTGGGTTCGTCTTGTTAGGAGAAATAGAATTCGGTTCATCTTTGGCGGGAGAGTGATGCATGGTTGCTTGAAGATGTTTGCAGGATGGATTTTTCTCTTTTGTTGGGACAATCTTTGGCATAGTGGCCTTTTCTCTTGCAGATGAAACATCTGCTTAATTGCTTTCGTTTGACGTCTCTGGAAGAGGATGATTTCTTTCTGAAAAACCGGTAGGGCTTTCGGGATCTGCGAGGTTTAGATGAAAAGTGCAGGTTTTGAATTTCGAAAATGCGTTTTTCTTTGAAGCGCATTAATCCTTTTCTTGTGGCATTTGATCTGCAAATAAGGCTTTTGCAAGTAACTTGGAAAAGGTTCTTTGTCTTTCAACCCAGATTCTTTGAAAAATATTTTTGCTCATAAAAGTTTGTCAAAGACAAGTTTTGGCAATTTGGAAGATTTTGCAAGAGATGTTGTCTGAGGAAAGATTGGATCTTTGTGAGTTGTCTCTGGATGTGGGTTGGAGTTCTTGGGGGAAGCGAGGAAAGCGCTTGATGTCGACTCGTTGAATCATTAAGCTTATAGAAACGGCCCGAGGGACATTGACATAGTGGAAGTCAAGATCTTAGCGTTGAGGGAAGCGGCGTTTCATGTTGAGATAATCTCGTCTGACTTGAGAAGGGTAGAATTGATCATGAAATGCGCACTTGAGACAGGAGATCAATATGTAATTGGCGGTATTATTGTAACGAATCAAACCGATCTCTTGAGCACCTTGGTAAAGCAGTATGATTCTCTGGGGTGATTGATTTGTGGCTCATGTTCTTAGCATATGGAGGTCAATACAGGCATACATCTCAATGAGACGGTCACGCAATTGATGATATGGGAGATCGTCGAAATGTGAACCATGGGCCGTTTGTGATTTTTGGCTAGATGGATTGAGTGCAGGTTGGAGGAGGTTGGTTTGTGGCGGAAGATTGAGCATATCTTCTTGGAGGAATATCAACGTATGGTTGGGAGGTTTGGCACGGATCGGGTTGATCGGGTTGAGCCATCGAGATTTTAGTAATATCGGCGTAGGACTTTTGAGTCAACGGTGGATCTTGAAGATTCATGTCGATTCAAGTAGAAACGGTAGATTTGAATCGAAGTTTAGTGCGTCTGTAGTAGATGAGCGAATTGTTGTGTGTGATGGCTGGTTTATGGGTTCTTTATCCTTGGATTGGGTAGGGACTGATAATGGAGCGGTGATGCGTAGTGTATAAGCCCAGGAGATGGTTGGCCGGGGATGGTCGGAGAGGAATGATGAAGAGGCGGTCGAAATTTGCGGTCAGGTTTGGGTTTAGGTTTAGGTGGTGGTGGCAAAGGATTGTCTCGAAAGAGTATGAGTCATGCGAAATAACTTGGAAGGTCATCTTGTTTAATAGGAGAAGCGTAAATGAAAAGGATGATAAGTTCGATAGATAGAAGGGATAGGAGGTGAAGTGGTGAAGAGGGTGGAGTCTACATTTTTGATTCAATCAGGCAAGTTCGAATTTTAAGCGCTGATTTCCCTTTCTTTTTGAGTCTGGACCGTTGTATCGTGGGCAAGCATGGCTCGTAATTTCTGAATCGAGTTGATTCGGAGTGAAGATTTTGGTGGATCATTGCGTTTGGGTGATAAGTCAACTTTGTCTCAATCTGGGTTACTGTTGATGTTCTCATTTTGAATTGAGATACAAGTATCATTTGGGCCTGGCATTTTGAGTTTACCCAGTTGAGGTGATTCAAAGGTTTAAGGGGGCTCAGGGTGGCGAGTGGAGGTAATAGGTGAAGGGATAAAGGGTTTGGACAACGTTTCGTTGTGAATCGGTGTGAGTTCAAGGAGGAAAAGGAAGAGTAATGTCGGAAGAGGTAGAGGAAAAGCATCATCTGGTAGTGGTTGGATGATAGGTGTTGGGTGTGGAGTGGTGATGGAATCTCAGATTCTGATGTTTGGCAATCCATTTAAGTTCTTTTTAAGCGGGTAATGGGTGGTGGATGTGGAGGATCGGTGGTGGTTTAAGTGATGGTGGCGTGGGACAAGTTTTTCTTTTAGGTTTCTTTTTCTTGTGGTTGCATAATCATCGTCTTCTTAATCGTTCAATGAGGACAATTTGGGTCATACGTGAACAGGGGCATCCATGAAATGGCCGTTGTGCTTTGGATAAACAGGTAAGTAAACCTAATGGGCAGATCTTCTGTTGTCGAGCAATTTGTGATCATTGAAGAATAAGTAAAGGAAACTGGGAGGCTCTTGTGGGAGGTGGTTTAAAAGGTCATTCATTTGTTCCATCTTGTCTTTCAAACATACTTTCGGATATGCGAATAGGTATTATTATTATAGTGGGAGATCCATTCAAGAGGCATAAGCGTTATGAGCTCATGGCGTGGAATTTGTCTCGGGATCTGGATGATTGTAGGGATTTGGTCAGATTCTGCTAACACCATGAGGGTGTCAGAGTGGTGTTCGGGAGTGGGTAGATCTAAGGCATGATTTTGAAGCCTGTAGACCAGTTGGTGGTGTAAAGTGGCAATTTTTGCAGAAGAAATTTGTTCAGCACCTTGAATCTGAACTTGGACTTTCAAGGTTGTGGGCAAATTTGGATCTTGGAGAGAAAGGTTGAAATTGGGATAGAAAGTGAGTAAAACACTTCCTGCATGAAGGGTTGTGAGACGGTCGATAACATCTTGCTGTATTTAAGCAGGGTATCAAGCATGTGTAGGTAATCCTTTTCTTCCATGAAGAGTAAGGATTAATCTGATGCCTCCAAGATGGAGATGGGTAAAACCTTCGCGTTTCCAGTTGGAAATCAATTCGGAGGGGATGTCAAGAGTGACATATTGCTCAGCAGGGGTTGCTTGGAGAGAACATTGATCCAGGCGAGAAGACTGGATATATTCTTTAGGGTGAGGTCTTCGGGTGGATATGAGTCACGGATCTGCGGGTAAAAAGCTGAGGCGTTTGTATAGTTGGTAAAGGAGGAGAGGGTATGAAGATTCGGATTCGGGGATGTAGGAGTATTCTACAAGATTTTCAATTTTATTGGTGGATGAAGTCAAGATTTGAAAGAAAAGAGTAGAAGAAGAATGGCGGAGGTGAAGGAGTTGGAAGAGGAAGTGGAAGCCATGAATGAGAATTTCTCTGGAAGTCATGGATCAAAAAAAAAGACTTAAATTATACCATTTGAGCGTTTAGAAAAAAGTTTCAAGGCAGTGGCTCGATACCATTTAGAAATGGCGTTGTTATACGAACTACAAGTTAAAGCTCTTTGGACCCGAGTGTCCAGCTTCGGGTTTAAGCCGATATACTCTGTAATCAAACCTTTAAAAGCATTTTTCTCGGGTTATACAACCCAAAACAGACTTTCTTTGGTCTAAAAAGCAGTGCAAACCGGATAAGAAATGGTCAAAAGTTTTTCGATGCAGGATCGCTTCTTGGAAGGAAGCATACTTCCTTAGGTTTTCAAAATGAACAAATTTAATTCTTTATTCTTTTTCTTTCTTAGAACTTCATTTGCAGAGAGAGAGAAGAGGTTTAAGGATTCATGTTGGAGAGAAAACACGGTTTATTTCTTTTATTCGTCCTGAGGGGAGAATCCTTTATATAGAGGAGGATGCTTAGAAGATGGGACCCCATCTTGTTTTGTAAAAGCAAAATAAAAGAGAGAGGGATCCTTGAGATTAGGACTTCAAGTGATTAAGACCACACCTTTTTAAAGCTAAGCCCAGATCAAGACTTTTGGACAAAAGATAAAAGCATGCTTTAAAGACTTTTTACACTGGCAAAACCAAAGCGTAAGACAAGCCAAGACAAAAACATAAAGTAAAACATAATGATTACAACAAAAAAGCTACTTTATTGAAAAGCAACAAGACAACTTTATGGATAGCGGAGATTCATGTAATCGTCTTGGATTTGGTCAGACGGGTCAAATATCACCCGGAGTGATGATGCCTTTGGAAAGCGTTTTGGAAGCTTTGGATGGGGCATGGTGGATGAGGGCAATTGTATGCTCTTGGAGTACACTTTGGAGTATACTTAGGGGATCTTGAGTCCAAAAGAGGTTGGTGTCTGGATGTTGGAAGTATGGCCTGTGAATAATAAAAACTGATGTGAACATATGTGCTTGATCAAGGTTGTAAATTTCGACGGTTGTTGGAGCTTCTTTCTCCATGGTATGGGGAGAACCGTTCATAAAGTCGAGTAAGAAGTAGCATTTATGCGGATTAAGGAGATGCTCAAGTAGGAGAAATAGGAAGGATTAGCTTGGTTGCATAAGCGCAGGATGTACCATAACACATCTTCGATGGTTTCTGGATGGATCGAGGTTAAACTTGAGCAGATTTTACAGGTGGAAGGAGGAAAATGGAAAAGGTTCTGTGACAAGGTAGGCTTTCATGAAGAAGCGAAAGAGAGCTTTTCTTGCAAACTCTTGGATGGCGAAGACAGAAGAAAAGGTTTTATTAAAGGAAAAGTTTTCTTGGTGAGAAGCTTACAGGGGTAGTGATGTAGCCGAGATAATTGGAAAATGGTAGGTGGTGGAAAACAAGGTGAGAGGGTTTTGTGGTTTGGAGAAGTCTGGAGAGCATATCGAGGATAAGGTTAAGGATCCCTTTATATGCTGAAAAAGTCATATTTGGAAAACCAATCTTTTAATCGAGTAACATTGTTTAGGAACGGTTTACCTTTCGAATGAAAGATATTGGGAAGGTGAAACTGTCATTCGGATGAGAAAATGGTGTCCGATCGGATGATACTCAAACTTTTTGATGCCATTCTTTAAGATTTCTTTGAACACGTTATGGTAGTGCTTACGTGTGTCGAAAAATGTCCACTAGCGTAAGCGATAAAGTGTTCCTTGTCATTGAGTTCTTCGAGGAGGATGGCACCCCATGATTCATCACTTGCATCTGTCTGTAAGATGCGCTTGCCATCTGTAATCAACTTTAAAGGAGGCGGATTTTGCGCGATCTGCTTTAGGGTAGTGACAGCAGTTGTGTGGTCAGCATTCCACTCTGGGGGCTTCTTTTTCAATAAAGTTGAAAGATGATGAGTGTAATGATCCACGTGGGAGGAAATCACGGATGTAATTGATAATGCCAAGAAACTTTTGAATTTGCCTTTTGGAAAGTTCTTGATCCTGGAAAGTGAAGCAATTCTTGGGCAATGTGCTTTCTGGGTAAGTGTCCTTTTATGATCATACAAGAATTCAATATTATCTCAGAAGAATGGTGCTTTTCTTGGCGGATAACATAATTCCATGACTTTGGATAAGACCAATTGAGTTAACGGTGGCGATGTTCATCACTGAAAAAGCAAGATATCATCGATGTAAATCAATGCATGAGGCAAAATGGGTTGGAAAGATTTGGACCATGGATTTTGGAAAATGGAGAAGCTTTGAGGCCAAAGGTAGGGACGGTCCATTGGAAATGAGCATTAGGAATACAAAAGCGGTTTTATAATTCGGAGGGTTCGATGCCTAGTTGCCAAAAACGATTTAAATCAAATTTTGAAAAGATCTGGGCATGTTTGAGAAAAGTGAACATGCTTTGTCGGCGAGGTAAAGGGAATTTGTCATCTTGTAAAAACATGTTTAATGGCTGGTAAGGGCTGAGGAGAGGGTATGAAGATTCACTGATTTGGGCGGATTCAGGGATGTAGGAGTATTCTACAAGATTTTCAATTTTGTTGGCAGTATGAGAAGTGCAGGATTTCGGCAAAGAAAGAGTAGAAGAAAATGCGGAGGTGATTGGAAGAGGAAGTAGAAGCCATGAATGAGAAATTCTCTCTGCGTCTGAAGTCTATGGATCAAAAAAGAAAAAGACTTAAATTATACCATTTTGAGCATGAAAACAGGAGTTTAGAAAACAGGTTTCAAGGAACGGTATGGCTCTGATACCACGTATTTACCGATATTTTTACAAAACCTCTTTGCGAAGATCAATTTTCAAATATTCGGTATGAACTTGGGATGATGAAATGTTCGCATTAATATCTCTAATCATGTTATTGAGACTATTAAAATTGATTGATTGATGATTTTTTATGTTTATGAAGTGTTTGAGCATGATATATAAGTGATATGTTTGAATTATTAATCTTTGAATACTTATATGAATTGGTTGTTCGAAAACATTTCAATTTGGATCAATGAAATGATCTTGGAATGTATTATTTGTTGGCCAAAAAATTAAAACAAATGTATGAAATCATAGTTAAAATAAACGGCAACCGTTTTGCAATAAACGGGTTACCGTTTAAATCCAAAAACTAGGATATGATATTTGCAAATTGTCAGCAAATCGTTTGTTAAAAACGGTAAACCGATTAAAAACAGAGAGCTCACTAGAATTTACTCATTTACCATTAATGACTATTTCTATTAAGTGCTCTGGAGTTTATATTCTGACGACTCACCATTTTTGTGCGATATAAACTGTTTCCAGGTTTCTTCTTCACTTCAACTTAGCCTTTCACCATTTTCTCCATAACTGCAAAACCCAAGCTTTCTCTCTCTCAAATCCCTCATTTTTCTTGAGTTTTCCCTGCCAAATTACTCGATAAAACATTTAAACATCATTAGACTACTTATCTGATTTAAAACAACAAATCAAAACCCTAAGGGCGAACAGTTTCTTGATTTTGGCGATTTTATCCTCCTTTGGCCAAATTAGCCTCCTAATCATATCTTTACTCTCTACTAACTCTTTAATCAGTTCCATTTTCTTCATATTCTTCTTTCTAAGAAATTCCCAAGTTCCTCAAGTGTGACCATTTGAATCATCACGTTGTACTGGAAGAAAAGTTGATAAGAATCCTATACCACCACATGAAACCTCTGAATTGAAAGAATCCACTTCTCCATAGCTTTGATGCGCTTGAAGACCACTTAGGTGGGAAAAGGCATTCAATTCTTATTATGTGGATTTGGAGGATGTTAGAGAGTTAATTACATGCGGTAAAAGTGTTAGAAACATGCTATTACCTTGGGAGTCAACTATAGATTTTGATGACCGGGTATATCCTAATCTAGTCTATGTTTTCTACTCGAACATGGAAATTCCCCCAACTAGATTATATAGGATAGTTACTCATGCTCGGGGTGTTCCCATTGAATTTGATGTTGAGCACTTAAACAATTTCTTAGGAATTCTGAATGCTGGTCATAAGATTTATACATCTAGGAAAGCCTTTTTATTTGCCAACTTTGTTCATAATGTTGGTGTTTGAAACATTTGTCAGCATCGGATCGTACTAGTGGTATTTGTGCTCTTCATTTCCGATCACAATTATTGCCTCTACTAGTTCGAATCCTCCACATCATTTTATAGCATATTGTTAATCTTAGGAAGGGTCATTCGGATGAGGTAATAAGGTTGGATGTCGGGTTATTGGATAGTCTTATTACAGACCTATTAACCCTGGGTATGTCATTTTAAGGCACATGTTGAGTACTCCTACAGTTAACCACCGTTTGCTCCCATATGGCAGTATCATTTCTAAGATACTGCAACACTTCCAAGTGCCTCTTCAGGATGCCGTTTATAAGGAGACTAAACGGATTGGTTCGAAAGCTATGACGAGCATTGGCTTTTCTTGGAAGAATGGTGAATAGATCAATACTTTAAATTCTAAGAATCAAGACACTCTTGTTGCTCTGGAATATGATCGCATGCTTAACGATGTTTATCGTCTCGATCGCCTTCGATTTTGAAGCTTATCCTCCACCTCCTCGTGTCTACTGACCTCCACCGATTCGACATTGAGGAGCATGAGATGGATGCTGATCATCCTCCAATTCCAGAGCCGCCACTAGCTCTAGAGTAGCCACTAGCTTCAGATACCTTGCAGAAGTTGATTGATGATGTTCGCAGAATTTCCGAGCAGAAGCAGCAAATCCTCCACAAAATGGATACCCTCTCCATGCAACAACAATAGCTCCAATCCCAATTTCAGACCTTTCAATAGCAGAGTATAGACCAGCAGCTCGAACTCATTGCTGGACAACGATGCATCCTTGGATATTTTGGATACGACCCTAGCAGTTACTCTTCGTAGCCTCCCTCTTAGTTTTTGACTCTATGTTTTGCACATACATTTCATGTTATGTTTATATTTGTGTTTTGACATATGTCTTTCTTTTTGGATTGCGTAACTATTTCTTGATGATTTTGATGATGGGTGGCTATATGTGCGTTGCTTAATGAATTGCTGAAGTTGTTGGCTTGTGATAATTGTTTAAACTTATATGTAAGTGATTTAACTGTGTTTTGTATTGAGGATATGTTCATTTTTAAAGGGAGACTCTGCCGAAATTTTTGCTTGCACAAAATGGGTAATATCTTCGTCTTGCTATTTTTTATGATTATGTTCAAATTGTACTTTTCTATTTTTTCTTTTTGATAATGAATGGGGAGATAAATATGATATGTTTTAAAAGCCGTATAATATTTCTAAATATGTTCATAAAATATGGATAATTGGTTAACTTTAATCAGAAAATCATTCCCTGCGAAATTTTATTAAAATTGTGATTCTGGAAGTAAACGTGAACCGTTAACTTTGAAACGGTTAACCGATAATTTACAGAGAGGGATAAATCCTTAAACTTGAACCTATTAGCGAAAATAGATAAGGCTAGAGTGTTTTGCAAGTTATTGGAATTAAACGGCAAACCGTTTATATCAAACGGTTAACTGATAATGTCCAGAAAGGAATTTTGTGCTAACCTTGAACCGTTTAACAAAAATGGATAACCTTATTTTGTTCTGTAGGTTACTGGAAACAACCGGCGAACTGTTAACTTCAAACTGCTAACCGATAATTTTCAGAATGTCATTCCATGTTAACCTTGAACCGTTTAGCAAGAACGGATAGCCGAAATTTGTTTTGCAGGTCTCTAGAAATTAACAGCGAACCAATAGTTGCAAACGATCAACCGTTTATTTAAATTTCATCTCTTGATCACTTTGACGGTCAAAATGGTTAACCGATAACTATTAACGACGATCCGATTTTTAAAATAAAAATGATTATTTTCAGCTCCAACTATAAATAAGCTCAATCAAATTCAAATAAGGGTTGATCATGTTATCATTGAGCTTGTAATCAAGAATACAAAATTCATTGAGCTTTAAATTCGTTCTTGTTTAATTTATTCACCACGGTGAGCATAGACTTGTAATCATATATTTTGTGTGAGAGAAAACACTCTTGTAATCTTTGTTTTAAGTGATTATAAGTGTTGTGATAGACTTAGGTAAAGAGATTGGGATAATCTCTTGGTGTAAATGTTGATTGACACAGTGAACTCAATTGTAAGTGTTCTTGAAGTCTTGGAGGCTTGACTAGTGGAATCCTCAAGTCCAGTAAGCTTGAGGCGTGGGCGTAAGCAAGATTTGCGAACCATGTAAAATATCGTGTTTGAATCTCTCTTCCCTTATCTTTTTACATTTTGGTTGATTTATTTATTATTGCTTTAAATTCGTTTAAGATTTGCATTAAGTTTTGTTCAAGCATTGTATAATTTTTAGAAACCTAATTCACCCCCGCTCTTGGGTTGGTTAGACAGTATTTCAAAGTGTATTTAACTCAACCTAATGGCAAGAAGTTTCACCTCTCATGGGTGGGATAAACAAATTTTTAGGTTCAAGACCAAGATCATCTTGGCAGAAACCAAGGAAGCAAAACTCCTAACATTAGTCTTAGTCATGGCTGTAGCTGCCTTTACCTGATCCTGAATCTTATCTTTTCCTTTGTCAGCCATAGCACATTGCTTAGGATGATCTGCTACCGAAGATCCTTACCAAGCAAATCCAACAACCAGACATAAAGTTGTCCATGGCTGAGCCTTCCATGGCGAACCCTCAAAGGACAAGTTCGAAAAGAGGAACTAAGTCTAAATAAGGAACGTATCATTCAAGAAAAGAAATGAAAAGCACGACAAAGGAAATAAATAGAGTAAAGTTGGTAAGGAAATATTTAGTCAAAGAAAACTATAGAAAACGATCACAGCATGTGTTACAGCCTAACATCGCATCCAAGTTCAAGAATATTAATTTGAAACAAGAATAGTGCATTGTAAATGGTGTATTAGCTGAACGCATCACGGCATCTATTGTAAGTGGTGCTATTATTGAGTTAATTAAAATATAGAGATATTTGATTTATAATCCTTAACTTGTATTTGTTAATCAATTTTGTTTAGCAATTAAGTGCAATTAGTACAACATTTTTTGTAATATAAGATAAAATATATGGAAGGATAATTTGAATATAAATTAGGATAAGAGTAGGGAATGGTTGGTGAAAAGACATAAAATAATTTATTCCAACATGGATTACTGCTAAATTTTATTCCAACATTTTTACAAGGTCCCACCTCAGTGACAGATGTATTGCCACGTTGCTGCGGGTCCTAATATGGAGAGCCACATCATGTGTTCAAGTCAGTAGTCAATTTAGTGCTATGTCACCAGCCAGATCCCACCTCACGCCACCAATCTGCCATCTGAGCATGACATCATCAATGATGTCAATGAATCAGCACACATCTAACCCATGACAGCCCAACTTATTCAAGCCCATTTCTTTGAAGTTCCCATTTCAAGGGTAATTCATAACTCTTTCCACCTCAATTCCAAACTCAGTTCAACCAATGCTGTTGAACTACTATTACAACATTCAACCAATTTTTAATTATTAACTTTTTGATTTATTTTTTTCAAGATGGATATGTAAAATGCTTACTATTAATACTTTTGAAGCAAAGAGGTTTTACTTTAGAAATTTCACATGATTTGAGTAAATAGAGAATTAATTTAAAGATTGTTACTCTAATTCAGGAGATTTAATAGATATTTAATTAGGATTTATGAAGTTAAAAGTGATCGATTCTAAAGCCTTAGTCTTTTATCACTTTTGAATTTTCACCTCACTTTCATTTACCTTTATGTTAAGTTCAATATAATTTTCATCCTTAAACAATCGTGGTTAATTAGATTAGAATTATATTGATATAGATTTAATTTTTTTTTCTTATTTTTATAAGCAATACGTGTTGGTTCTACCTTGTTCTCTAGAAATTTGTACTTTAATAAATTAGCACGTTTGCACTAAAATTTAAAACTAAGTCTTAAGCACAACACAATGCCCAAAAAGCTATATTCATGGAAAGGAGAGGGAGAGGCAGTTGGTGTTTGCTAATGTTGAAACTGCTGTAATATAAAGGAAATTGTTTATCTATGTAAATTATATCAGTTATGGTAGAGACACTGACAAATAATGAAGAGGAAAATGTGCAAGATGGTCCTCGTTCTTGGTTTCTGGCATCTTATTTTGTTGTATATTAATTGATTAACTATAAATGATTAAATATTATTGTAATGGTGTATTTTGGAATTTTCTAATACAAGCTTAGCATTTTGTGTATGCAGTAAGAGGTGTTACTTTAAGGAAGTGATATAGCTTGGCTAGGCAAGGGTACGTTATTGAGGGAATGCTACACACAAGAATTGAGACGGTGTCACAAGGAATGTATTTATATTTATGTATGGATTATAAAGGCTTCATTGTTTATAACAAGTGGATTTCCAAAATTCATATATTTATTCCTATAAAAAAAGGGCATTGCGCTATTATGTGGTTATGGTGGATATTTATAAAAAAATGAACTGAGATATAGGATCCTTGCTGAAGAGAGGCAATAGGAAAAATGATTATTCATGAAACAAATGCAATGGTAAATTTAATGGTAAATTTGTTTGGTAATTGGTGAAGTCATAGATTGGCAGAAAGTTTCTCGAATTGCTTTGGTTTGTTTGACCAGACTAGGCTTACATAGAGAATAAGTTAAAAATCGATGATTAAAATGTTAGTCCACCTTATTGTTAACAAACGTTGAAGTTTTTTTTTTTTTTTAATTGTTGTAATAGTAGTTCAACGGCATTGAATTTTGGTTATTTGAAATAGACATGGCTTGTTAAATGGAAGTGATGTAGGACTTTTTTTTTCTTTTTCTTTGGAGGATATAAGAATGTTATATAGAGTGGATATTTGGTTCTAGAGTTTTTGTATAAACAGTTGTAGAGGTTTTATGAAAAAAATGTAATATTGATGATTTTGGACTATCTATCATTTGGTTTATGGAGAAGCGTGGCAACTTAGGGGATTCGAACAACATGGTTATTTCTATTCTTGATTTGTTGTTTAAGAAAAATATGTAGTGAATTGTATTTTATGGTAAGCAGTGGCGGATTTATAAAAATAATTTATCGGTCGCTAAATTAGATAATAATAAAATTTAAAAATTAGAACTTTGAATATATAAAATATTTGTTAGGATAGTTACAATTTTTCTCAATGTATTTTCATATGTTGAAAATTTTATGCAATTAAAACTTTAAAAATTTTGTTTAAAGTTAGTTATATTTTGTTAAATAGTTAATGAGGTGGCTAATTGAGTTGGCATGTGCAGGGTCTTCGGTGGTTAAGTTGTTCCAACACCCTTGGTAGCTTCTAGAGCTAAGCATAAACGAAAGCAAGCTGGTTGGTGCAGCACCTTAAATGATAATTTTTGTTAGTTTTGAGTGAGAGATAGATAGTTCTTCATAGGAGAGATTTGTTCTTTGTAATCTCAAGAACCAATTCATCAATTTAGACACAGCAAGACATTTTCCGCTTTGGACCTTAACAAGGCCCGCATGGTTTTGTTTATGGGGCGCCCATACACCCCAAAACGCGTCTTGCCAATTAAGGTGTGAATAACCACTTATAAACCCAGTATCTCTCCCGTGCTTTGCCGATGTAGGATTCGCCTGTGTTACACTCACCCCCCTTGGGGACTCAGCGTCCTCACGGAGGTTTGCCCCACCATCACTCAAGAGGACACGCAGAGCTGCTCTGATACCATAATGTCATGACCAAACCAAAACCTGGCAAGATATTGTCCGCTTTGGGCCTTAAGAAGGCCCGCACGATTTTGTTTCTAGGGCGTCCAAACACCTCAAAATGCGTCTTTCCAATTAAAGTATGGATCACCCCTTATAAACCCACTATCTCTCATGTGCTTTGCTGATGTGGGATTCACCAAGGGTGTTATATACCCCTTAGGGACTCAATTTCCTCGTTGAGGTTTGCCCCATCGCCACGAGAAGCGTGGGCCTCTCATACCATAATGTTATGACCCAACTAGACAGCAAGATATTTTCTGCTGGGCCTTACCAAAACTGCGGTTTTGTTTCGAGGCGCTTATACTCTCCAAAACGTGTCTTGACAATTAAAGTGGTGATCATGAGGACGCGTGGAGCCGCTCTCATACCATAATGTTATGACCCAACCTAGACTTGGCAATATATTTTCTAATCTGGGCCTAACCAAGGCCCGCAGTTTTTTTGGGCGTATACTCCCCAAATCGTCTTACCAATTAAAGTGGTGATCACCTTATAAAGAGCATTCTCCGTGCTTAGTCGATGTGGGATTCGCCTAGGGTGTTATTTTAATGTCATGACCCAACCTAGACACGAAAGATATTATCGCTTTGGGCCTTAAAAAAGGCATACGATTTGTTTCTAAGGCGCCTATACACCCCAAAACACGTCTTACCAATTAAGATGTTGATTACCCCTTATAAACCTAGCATCTCTTCCGTTCTTTACCGATGTAGGATTCGCCTAGGGTGTTGCATACACCCCCTAAAGGATTCAGTACCCTCGTTGAGATTTCTCCCACCATCACTCAAGAGGACATACAGAACCGCTCTGATACCATAATGTCATGACCCAACCTAGACTTGGCAAGATAGTATCCGCTTTGGGCCTTAACAAGGCCTGCACGATTTTTTCTATGGCGCCCATACACACCAAAATGCGTCTTCCCAATTAAGGTTTGGATCACCCCTTATAAACCTTGCTTCTCCCTCGTGCTTTGCCGGTATGGGATTCTCCTAGGGTGTTACATACATCCCCACTTGGGGACACAACGTCCTCGCAGAGATTTGCCCCACCATCACTCAAGAGGACATACAGAGCCGCTCTGATACCATAATGTCATGACCCAACCTAGACTTGGCAAGATAGTATCCGCTTTGGGCCTTAACAAGGCCTGCACGATTTTTTCTATGGCGCCCATACACACCAAAATGCGTCTTCCCAATTAAGGTTTGGATCACCCCTTATAAACCCTGCTTCTCCCTCGTGCTTTGCCTGTATGGGATTCTCCTAGGGTGTTACATACATCCCCACTTGGGGACACAACGTCCTCGCAGATATTTGCCCCACCATCACTCAAGAGGACACGCGGAGCCGCTCTGAAACCATAATGTCATGACCCAACTTAGACCTGGAAGAATATTGTCGCTTTTATTGATGTTAACATGTATATGTTCATAATATTGATTTGATGATAACAAACTTTCAATGATTTGATTAAAATGTTGAGCTATTCATTAATAAAAAAAAGCTATATAATCATTCTAATTATATTCAAAAGATGGATAATTATTGAATTTCAATTGAAAAATGATTCCTCGCAATATTTTGGCTAAAAGCTGTGGATTTGAAATAAACGCAAACTTTATTTTAAGCCGAGTTAAAATCCGAAGGAAAAATTTTGCTTAACCGTTAGCATAAATGGATAAGGCTGTTTCGTTTTGCAGGTTACTAGAAATAATCGGTGAACCGTTAACTCCAAATGGCTAACCGATAAATTCCATAATGTCAATCCTTGTTAATCTTTAACGGTTTAGTAAAGAACGGGTAGTTGGAGTGCGTTTTGCAGATCTCTGGAATTTAACGGCAAAAGGGTAATGAAAAACGGTCAATCGTTAATTTGATATTTGGCTCGACGGTAACTTTGACCAGAACAAACGGTTAACCGTTAACGGTTAACGGCGATCCGTTTACGGTCAGACAGTCTGTAACAGCTATTTTTCAACTCCAACTATAAATAAGCTCATTCAAATTCAAACAAAGGTTGATCACAACACTATCATTGAACTTATAATCGAGAATACAACCTTTATGGAGCATAAAAGTCATTCTTTATTTATTTATTCACATATTGAGTATTGATTTGTAATCTTAAGTATTGTGTGAGTAAAGAACAAAATTTATAATTTTTGTTTTGAATGATTGTAAGTGTTGGGATACACTTGGGTTAAGAAATTGGGGATAATCTCTTGTTGTAAAGGTTTATTGACATATTTGAAGTCAAATGTAAGCATTTGAAGCCTTGAAGGCTTGCTTAGTGAAATCCTCAAGCCTAGAAAGCTTGGAGACGTGGACGTAGGCGAGGTTGGCCGAACCACGTAAAAATCTCTGTGTTTGAATCTCTCTTCCCTTATCTTTTTATATTGTGATTGATTTATTTGTTACCACTTTAAATTAGTTTTAGATTTGCATTAAGTTTTGTTATAGAATTCAATAATTTTTAGAATCTCAATTCAACCCCCTTCTTGGGTTGCATAACTAGAATTTCATTTGGTATTAGAGCTTGGTTCTCTTGTTAGGACTTAACCGTCTAGAGTAAAAGATCCATGACAATCCAAAATGACTCAATCCTTAGGGAAGGACAGTCGACAACTAGACCACTGTTCTTTGACGGAAATGACTACGCGTATTGGAAACCTAGGATGAGAATTTATTTACAAGCACTAGACTATGAAATTTGGTGTATGTGATGGTCCATTTATGCCTTTGACTAAAAATGAAGTCGGGGAAGATATTCCAAAACCCTCACGAGAATGTAATGAATTGGAAAAGAGAAAAGCCTCTCTAAATTTCAAAGTTATGAATGCCTTGTTTTGTGCACTAGATAAGAAAGAGTTTCATAGAGTGTTTAGTTGTGAAAGTGCAAATAAAATTTGGCACAAACTTGAAGTTGTTTATGAAGGGACGAATCAAGTGAAAGAGTCTAAAATTAGTAGGTACACTCGATAATATGAACTGTTCCAAATGGAACAAAGTGAGAGTGTGTATTCTATGTATACTAGATTTACGGACATAGTGAACACCCTAGGAGCCCTAGGAAAAATTTTCTCAAATAGTGAGAAAGTAAAGAAAATCATTAGGTCACTTCCAAAGGAATGGACACCGTAGAGAACTATCAAGAGGCCAAAAATTTAAATACTTTACTTCTTGATGATTTAATTGGCTCTCTTATTTCATATGAATAAGACTTAGCAGCAGAGAAAGGACACGAGGAGAAGAAGAAAAGCATTGCTCTCAAAGTTTCAAAATATGAGAGTGATGGGGAGAGTGAACCGGATGATGAGGAGTTGGCCATGCTAGCGAGGAGGTTCAAAAATTTTTTCTAGAAAACTAGTGAGCGAAGAAAATTTAGAAACTTCAAGAATCAAAAGGAGAAGAAAGAGGTAATCATATGCTATGAATGCAAAAAGTCTGGTCATATAAGATCAGAATGCCCACTTCTCAACAAACTCAAGAAGAAAGTCATGATTGCTACTTGGGATGATAGTGATGAAGAATCAAGTGATGAAGAAGATTCGCAAGAAGTGTCAAACCCTGCACTCATGGCAATGGGAGATGATGATGATCTCGATGAGGTAAGTGATCCTACTTATGATGAATTATATGATACTTTTAAAGAGTAGCATAATGAGTGGTTGAAAATTGGCAAAAAGAATGTATGTCTTAAAAAGAAAATGGTAGAGCTCCAAAATAAAAATGAATCTCTAAGTGCAAAAGTTACATGCCTAGAATTAAAGAATAAAACATTGCATGATAGAGTTACATTATCAAATGAGAAAACTAACACTTCACATGAGCATTTAGAATCACACATAGATGACTTGAAAAATGAAAATGAAATGCTTAAGAAGAAGAGCAAAGAGTTAAATAAGATTGTTAAAACTGAAGCAGAGTATCTTACATTTACAGAGCCTGTAGAGAAAGCACTACGGTGAAAAGTCATAGTATTTGAATTGGGTTTTGGATAGCAAACAGTCACGAGAACAAAACATATTAATGTTAGGATGCACTTTATTAGAGATGAAACTAGTATAGGTGTGGTGAGTGTTGTAAAAATTCTATCTGAAGTAAACCCTGTAGATAAGCTTACAAAGCCTTTACCAGCAGTTAAGTTCAAGGATTTATTGAACTTGATTGGGAGTGTTAGCTTGTAAATCAAGCTATCTATTGTTGATACTGGTTTTGGGTAAAGCTTTAATAGAATAGAACTAAGATGGAGATTTGTGAAGCCAAAGTTAGTATATTCTGTTAAATAGTTGATGAGGTGGCTAGTTAAGGTGGCACGCGTGCGGTCTTTGGTTGTTAAGTTGTTGCAACACCCTTGGTAGCTTTTGGAGTTAAGTATAAAAGGAAGCAAGTTGGTTGGTGCAGCACCTTAGATGATATTTTTGGTTAGTTTTGAGTGAGAGATAAATAATTCTCCATATGAGAGATTTATTCTTTGTAATCTCAAGAACCAATTGTAATCGTAATGATCAATAAAGCTTCTAGCCCAATAGGGTGTTTTTAGCCATGAATATAGGTACATAGGTACCAAACCACATTATTTTTTAGTGTTGTTTCTTTGATTCTTGTTGTCGTTTAAATTAGAGTAATTGGTTCTCTCCGTTCATGAGTGATTTAAGTTAATTGAATAATCAATTGAGGGTTTATTAAATGTAACATTTCCTACATAAACAACTAAACTATTATTCATACATCCGGTTTCAAAGATGATTCTTCACAAATTTCATTATTAAAAACGTTAGCTCTACTATTACTATGGAAACTAAAAGAAGTAATCATATTTTTTGGAATAAAAAATGTTTTGGGTGATGATTTATCATTATTTTTAATTAAAGAATAGGCTTTTATAATTTTTAAAGTTTAAATTTTATGAGTTTATAAATTTATCAAGACTATTCTAATAAATTTAATGGGGGCTAATTAGAAACCCAAAATATTTTTTTCTTTTATTCTTAGAATTTCTTTTGGCCAACAGGGGCTACATCCCCATTGGTCACATGTTGCATCCACAGCTGATGGTATGCATGGCGTAATATAGAAAATTCTAAAAAGGCTGTTCGGATTTTAAAGTTACATAAGATGTAGGTTATGATTATAGATTTTGTTATATTCTTATGGTAAAGTGGCCATATGTTGCTCATATTATATATTAATTTGTTATTTGTTTTTTAGTATAAATTGAATGAGGCTAAGAAGAAATTGGCGATTAAGTTAGTGATGTCTACAAGTAATAGGGTGAAGGGAAACGTATTGCAAGTGCCCGCAGTTCTCATTCCAAGAATGAGCATGAAAAAAACATATGCAAAAAGATGCAAAAAAAAGAACTACAATGAAAAGTGTAGTCATTTGAAGTGGAAGGGTAATTCTCGTAAAAAGTAATTGAATTGTTTACTAATTATTTATTAGGTGATTGCGACAAATCTATGGATATATAGCTAATAATACATAACTACTATTAATTGAATTGTTTATTAATTATTTATCAGGTGATTGCGACAAATCTATCGATATACAACTAATAATTTATTGATATAAATTGTTTACTAATTAAATTTCCAATGTCTTCATACACAACTCAGAGTTGTTAACAAATGGAGAAAAAGATGTCAAATTTCTAGGGGAATAATCATAAGTCTTTTTTTTTTTTTTTTTTTGATACAAAAAGGGCTAAGTTAAAAACTAAGCAATGGAATAATCATTAGTCTTTCTTATAGGTTGTAATGTCATGTTAATTTTTATTGTTTTTGGTTGCAATGTTGATGGCTGATTGAAGTGCCTTAAGAGTGTACGTGGCGTTGTTATACTGTAATTTAAACCGTTTTTGGACTAGTAAGTCATGGTTTCCAGCCGATATACCTCTGTAATCAAAACCTTTAAAACAGTTTCTTCTCAGGCTATACAACCCAAAACAGACTTTCCTTTAGTCTAAAACAGGGTACCAAACCAGATAAGAAATGGTCAAAAGTTTTCTGATGCACAGGATCCTTACTAGAAGGCAAGTGCAGAGCATACTTCCTTAGGTTTTCAAAATGAACAAATTTAATCCTTTATTCTTTTTCTTTCTTAGAACTTCATTTGCAGAGAGAGAGAAGAGGTTTAGGGATTCATATTGTAAGAGAAAACACGAGTTTATTTCTTTCAAACTCCTATCCAACTGGTATCAGAGCCATACCGTTCCTTGAAACCTGTTTTCTAAACTCTTGTTTTCATGCTCAAAATGGTATAATTTAAGTCTTTTTCTTTTTTGCTCCATCGACTTCAGACGCAGAGAGAATTTCTCATTCATGGCTTCTACTTCCTCTTCAAATCCTTCAACACCTGTTACTCTTTCTTCCACTCTTTCCTTGCCGAAATCTTGCACTTCTCATACTGCCAACAAAATTGAAAATCTTGTAGAATACTCCTACATCCCGAACTGATCGTTGAATCTTCATACCTCTCATAAGCCCTACCAACTATACAAACGCCCTTCTTTTATTCGCTAAAGATCCGATTTCATATCCATTCAAGACCTCACCCTAAAGAATATATCCAGTCTTCTCGCCTGGATCAATGTTCTCTTCAAGCGACCCCTGCTGAGCAATATGTCACTCTAGAAATACCCTCAGAATTAATTTCCAACTGGAAACGAGAAGGTTTTATCCATCTCCATCTTGGAGGCATCAGATTAATCCTTACTTCATGGGAGAAAAAGGATTACCTTCGCTATGTTTGATATCTTGCTTTTAAAATGAAGCATTCAAGATGTTATTGGCACTGTCCTCACAACCCTTCACGCCGGAAGTGTTTTACTCACCTTTTATCCAAATTTCAACCTTTCTCTTCAAGACCCAAATTTGCCCACAACCTTGAAAGTCCAAGTTCAAATCCAAGGTGCTGAACAAATTTCTTCTGCAAAAATTGCCACTTTAAATCACCAATCGCTTCAAAATCATGCCTTGATCTACCCACTCCTGTAACACCACTCGACACCTCTTCGTAAGTTAGCAGTAATCGACCAGATCCGACAATCATCCAGATCCCACAACAAATTCCCGTCATGAGCTCATCGAAGCTTATGCCTCTGAATGGATCTCCAACTATGAAACGGTTCCACAATAACATACTCCTATCTTACATCCGAAGTATGTTTGAAAGGCGACAAGATGGAACAGTCAGAATGACTTTAAACCACCTCCCAGTGCTCCACAAGAGCCTCCTCGGCTCTCCTTTACTTATTCTTCAATGATCATACTGCTCGAATGACTCGTGAAGATCTGCCCATTACAGGGTTTAATTCTGAATGTTACCCTGTTTATCGGCCAAGTACAACGACCATTTCTATGGATGCCCCCCGCATTTGTGACCCAATTGTCCCCCATTGGGATGATTGGGACGAAGACGATGATTATGCAACCACAAGGAAAAAGAAAAAACCTCTTGTCCCATGTCACCACTGCGACCCTAAACCACCATCAGATCCTCCACCTCCACCGGCTCCATTACCCATCTACCGAAAAGAACTCAAATGGATTACCAAACATTGCAAATCTGAGATTCCATCACCACTCTCACACCCAATACCTATCGTCCAACCAAAGCGTATGATGTTTTCTCTACCTCTTCCGACTCTTCTTCCTTTCCTTCTTTGGAACCCATATGATTCCCAACGAAATGTTGTGTCCAAACCCTTTATCCCTTCACCTATTACTCCATCGCCACCTGAACCCCTAAACACTTTGAATCTGCCTCAATCGGCAAACTCAAAATGCCAGGCAAAATGATACTATTGCATCTCAATTCAAGAGTTGAGAACATCGGGCCATGGAACAGATTGAGACAAAGTTGATTCATCATCGCCAGATGCGCAGATCCACTAAAATCTTCACTCCGAATTGGGCTAACTCGATTGAGTTACGAGCCATGCTTGCCCATTGATACAATGGTCCCGACTTGACCAATAAGAAAGGAAATCAGCGCTTAAAAATTTAACTTGCATTGAATCGAAAAAGAGACTCACCTTTTACCACATCTCCTCTTATCCCTTCCCTCGGTCCAACTTATCATCCTTTTGCCTCTATGCTTTCTCCTATTAAACAGTATGACCCTTCCAAGTTATTTGGTATGACTCATACTCTTTTCAGAGACAATCCTTTGCCACCACCACCCAAACCTAGACCGCAGCCTCGACCTGCCCCTCTCCATCCTTCCTCTCTGACCCTCCCTGGCCAACCATCTCCTAGTTCTACACCGGCATCACCTCCAGTTCCTTTATCAGTCCCTGCCCAATCCAAGGATCAAGAACCCTAGAACTAATTTGCTTCACACAGTTCACCTCTGATGATCAAACTTCTGATTCAAATCCAGCTGTTTCAGATAGCCATACCGACACCGACACCGAGCACTCTTTCAAGATCCACCGGACTAAAAGTCCTATGATATTACTAAAAAAATCATGATGGCTCAACTCCCCCTGTGCCAAACCTCCCAACCATATGTTGATATTCCTCGAAGTTGAAGAAGATATGCAATCTTCTGCCACAAACCAACCTCCTCCAAATTTAATCCACCCCAAATAAAAATTGTCAAATGGTTCATAGTTCACATTTGATGATCTTCCTTCTCATAAATGGCGTGACCGACTCAATGAAATGTCTGCCTGGATTGACCTCCAGATGCTTAGACCAGGAGCAACCACTCAATTAGTCCTTAGAGAATTTGCTACTAGTTTCACGGGTGCTCTAAGAGATTGGTTTGATTCGTTAGGCCAATCACCTAATTACAGCTTTGTTGATCTTCCGTAAGTTTCAAGTGCTCTTGCAGACTTCATGATCAATTCCTTTACCCTTCTCATTTGACGAGACTTTCTCAACATGAAATGTCGCTCCCTCAATGCTAAGGATCTTGATTTCCATTATGTCAATGTCCTTATGTTATAAGCTTAATGGATTCAATGAATCGACATTAAAGCATGTCTTCTCGGCTTCCCTCTCAAGAACTCCAACCCGACATCCAGAGACAACTCACAAAGATCCAATCTTCCCTCGACAACATCTCTCTTGGCAAAATCTTCCAGCTTGCCAAAACTTGTCTTGACAAACTTTGCGAGCAAAAACAGTTTTTCAAAGAACTGTTGAAAGACAAAGAACCTTTCCGGAGTGCTTGCAAAAAGCCTTATTTGCATATCAAATACCACAAGAAAAAGGATTGCGATTGCAGTTCAAAGAAAAAACGGCATTTTCAGAAATTCAAAATTTTCATCCAAACTCAAGATCCTCGAAAACCCTACTCTTCTTCGGGGAAAGAAATCTTCCTCCACCAGAGAATTCAAACGAAAGCAATCCAGCAGATATTTGATCTGCAAGAAAAAAGGCCACTATGCCAAAGATTGTCCCAATAAAAGAGAAAAATCCATCCTACAGCATCTTGCAACCACAGACTACTCTCTCGCCAAAGATGAACTGAATTTATTTCTTAACAAGACGAACCTAAATGAAAATAAGAGTTCATCTCAGGAATTCCTCCGATTCGAGGACTGGGCCTCAAGTGATTTTCAATCGCTACTCCTTGATACTATTCCTATCCCATCCATCAAACTCAGATTCTTTGCCTTAAAATTCCAAAGGCCCATTCCAAAGAATTGGTCTTATAGACATCGGCCTAACGCAAAGATGTTAAACCCCATATTCTTCCATCAAAATATTGGACTCAATCAAGAACATTTCAAAGTTCGGCCATCCAAACTCTTCACCACCTCTTTGATTACCAAAACCCATCAGTATTCAAATCTTCCCAAATTAAAGTCATTCGACCAAGGTTATTGGTTCCACTCTTCCTAATAAGGATATCTTGTTAGGATTGACATCCTCCACCAAATCAAACACCTCCAAATCATTCCCACCGAACTGAAAGTCAAGTCCATGTTCAAACCATTCACAGACATTCCAACCTCTACCATTTGTCCAAACTCCTCAGCCATTTTACCGATATTTCAACCAAACTTTTCGAAGCTCAGTTCGAGTCTCATTCTCGAAAGTTCACCCATCCAAATCCCTTATGGAAAATAAGTCTTTCTTTCATTAAGTTACCCTTCAACTAAAATGAAGACATTAACCCAACCAAAGCTACCCATCCGGCGAACGAGTCCTTCACTTACTCCTAGCCCAACAAGAATGTTCAACAGCTTGTTAGCAAGGTCTAATTGAGCCCACAAGTTCTCAATGGGCTTGCTTTATGTTGAAAAGCATTCTGAAATTGTCCGAGAAAAGAAACGCCTAGTCATAGACTACCATTAAAACAAATGTTTTTAACAAGATGACAAATTTCCTTTACCTCACGACAAAGCATGTTCACTTTTCTCAAAATGCCCAATCTTTCAAAATTTGATTTAAAATCAGGTTTTTAACCCTCCGAACGTTATAAAACCGCTTTTGTATTCTAATGCCCATTTTCAATGGACCCTCACCTTTTGTTTCCAAACCGCCTCTATCTATTTTTAAAAAATCCACGGTCCAAATCTTTCCAACCCATTTTTGCATCACGATTGATTTATATTGATGATATTCGCTTTTTTCACGGGTCCCATGATTTGAACATCGCCATTGTTAACCTCAATTCTACGATCTTATCCATGAATCATGTTATCGCCAAGAAAAAGCACCATTGCTACAGATATTGAATTCCTTTGCATGATTCATAAAGATGGATTACCATACCTGTAGAAAGCACATTGCCCAAGAATCTTCACTTTCCGGTGATCAAGAACTTTCCAAAAGGCAAATTCAATAGCTTGGCATTATCAATTACATCCGTGGATTTCCTCCCATACGCGTGGATCATTACACTCATCATCTTTCTGGCTTTATTGAAAAGAAGTTTCCCAGTGGAAATGAACGTACTCACACAACCGGGCTGTCATTGCCATTACCCTAAAGCAGATCGCGTAAAATCCTCCTTTAAAGTTGATTACCACGGAACGCGATATTGCGCGATGCAAGTGATGAATCATGGGTGCCATCCTCCTCGAAGAATCCCCAATGACAAGGAACACTTTATCGCTTATAAGTGACATTTTTTCTCACGTAAGACTGGTACCATAGTGTTTAAAGAAATCTTACAAAGAATGGCATCAAAAGTTTGAGTATCATTTGATTGGACACCATTTTCTCATCCGAACGGGTACAAATTTCCCAATATATTTCATTTCAAAGGTAAACGCTTCATTTGAAAAAAATTAGATTAAAAGATGTTTTCCAATATGACCAACAAGATATAAAGGATCCGTAACCTCATCCCTCGATGCTTCCAGACTCTCCAAACCGTAAAACCCTCTCACCCTGTTTTCCACCACCTACCATTTTCCAATTATCTCCATGGCTACCTCACTACCTCGTAAGCCTCTACCAAGAAAACTTTTCCCTTTAACAAAACTTTCTTCTCTGCCATCCAAGAATTTGCTAGAAAGCCTCTTCGCTTTTCATGAAAGCCTACCTTTGTCAGCTGCACCTTCCTTTTCCACTTTCCACCTGTGAAAACTGCTTTATGTGTTTAACCTTCGATCCAACCAGAGACACCACCGGCAAGATGTATATGTACGCTTGTGCCCTTTTTATGCAACCAAGCTAATCCTTCCCATTTCTCCTACTTTGGAGCATCTCCTTAATCCAGACAATGCCACTTCTCTTACCTGGACATTACTTGAATGGTTCTCCCCCATCCCATGGTGGAGAAAGAAATTGCAACAACTGTTAGAAATATACAACCTTGACCGTATGCCTACCCCTGAAGCACATATGTTCACATCAGTTTTTATTATTCACAAGCCATACTTTCAACATCCAGACACCAAACTCTTTTGGACTCAAGATCAGGTATATGAATGGTTCACTGCACCACATATAGCTGTAATTGAAAATGACATACAAGATGTCCTCGCATAAATTACGCCAATTAAACCACCAACCTCCGCCACTTAAAGATATCTCCCACACCTCCTTAGGTCCACAACATGACCTCCTCATGATCCCCACTCCATCCGCCATATCCACACCCAAGTCCACAAGTATCATCATCAAAGAAGAAAAACCAGATTACACTGATTTCCTGTTCCAGGATTCCCAAGACCCATGAGATGCATTTCTCCCTCTGAGCCAACACCTTCACCAGTTTCCACCCAATGGATAACCTCCTCCAATCCAACCAGTGACCTCAACCCAATCTTCTAAAATCACCAAATCATCCAAAGTTGACCGATAAAGCACACCAAACTTCCCTCAAGATACTCCGTGTACCCCAGACTATAATGCCTTATCCACCATGCCGTGGTCCCTCCAGAAGCATCCAAAGCTCTCCAAAACTTTCTTCCCAAAGCATCCTCACTGTAATACGGACCCTGCATGAGACAAAGTTCTCCAAGACGACTACACGGAATCTCCGCTACTCCATAAAGTAGTTTGTCTTTCATGTAATAATTATGTTTGCTTTGCTTTTGTCTATATAATTATTAGCTTGCTTTTACTTTAAGCTTTTGCTTTGCTTTTGTCAAAAGTCACTTTAATTATTAAAGCATCTTTTGTCTTTTGTAATAATTAAAGTTGTGTCATGATGTATCTTTTGCTTTTGCTTTGTGAAAAAAGATAGGGTCTCTGTCTCTATCTTCCCGAGAATTCTCCCATATAAAGAGTTCTCCCTCCTTGTAAGATATGTGGTTGAATAGAAGTTTAGAAATAAACTCGTTTTCTCTTACAATATGAACTAAACCTCTTTCTCTCTCTCTCTGCAACGTAATGAAGGTCTAAGAAAGAAAAAGAATAAAGTATAAAATTTGTTCAGTTTGAAAACCTCCAAGGAAGTATGTCAGACTCTTGCCTTCTAGTAAGGATCCTGCATCGAAAACTTTTGACCATTTCTTATCCGGTTTGCACTGTTTTAGACTAAAGGAAAGTCTGTTTTGGGTTGTATAACCTGAGAAAAATGTTTTAAAGGTTTTTTATTACAGAGGTATATCGGCTGGAAACCCGAGCTTGCGGACTACTGGTCCAAAGAACAGTTTTAACTGTTGTAGTTCTGGTATAACAACGCCACGTACACTCTTAACTGGTATCAGAGCCATACCGTTCCTTGAAACTTGTTTTCTAAACTCTTGTTTTCATGCTCAAAATGGTATAATTTAAGTCTTTTTCTTTTTTGCTCCATCGACTTCAGACGCAGAGAGAATTTCTCATTCATGGCTTCTACTTCCTCTTCAAATCCTTCAACACCTGTTACTCTTTCTTCCACTCTTTCCTTGCCGAAATCTTGCACTTCTCATACTGCCAACAAAATTGAAAATCTTGTAGAATACTCCTACATCCCTGAATCCGCCCAGATCAGTGAATCTTCATACCCTCTCATAAGCCCTTACCAACTATACAAACGCCCCAGTTCTTTTACCCCAGATCCGTACTCATATCCACCCGAAGACCTCACCCTAAAGAATATATCCAGTCTTCTCGCCTGGATCAATGTTCTCTTCAAGCGACCCCTGCTGAGCAATATGTCACTCTAGAAATACCCTCAGAATTGATTTCCAACTGGAAACGAGAAGGTTTTACCCATCTCCATCTTGGAGGCATCAGATTAATCCTTACCCTTCATGGGAGAAAAGGATTACCGGTCACTATGCTTGATACTGGTTCCGTTTTAAACAGTACCAAGATGCTGTTATTGGCACTGTCCTCACAACCCTTCATGCAGGAAGTGTTTTACTCACTTTCTATCCTAATTTCAACCTTTCTCTCCAAGATCCAAATTTGCCCACAACCTTGAAAGTCCAAGTTCAGATTCAAGGTGCTGAACAAATTTCTTCTGCAAAAATTGCCACTTTACACCACCAACTGGTCTACAGGCTTCAAAATCATGCCAGAATCTACCTGCACCACCGACATGCCCCTCTAGTGTTAGGCAGAATCTGACCAGATCCCGACAATCATCCAGATCCCACTTACAAATTCCCCCTCAATGAGCTCACTGGCTTATGCCTCTTGAACGGATCTCCACCACTATGAACAGCCTCCACAATAATAAAGCCCTATTCGGACATCCTGAAAGTATGTTTGAAAGACTACAAGATGGAAAAGTTAGAATGACTTTAAACCAATTCTCCAGTGCTCCAAAGAGCCTCCAGCTCTCCTTTACTTATTCTTCAATGATCACATGCTCGCATGACAACTCAGGGAAGATCCGCCCATTACATGGTTTAATTCTCGGTTACCCTGCTTTATCCAAATTAAGTACAATCTGGCCATTTCTTATGGGATGCCCCCGGCTCAAGCATGTGTGACCCCAATTGTCCCTGCTGGGATGATTGGGACGAAGACGATGATTATGCAACCACAAGGAAAAAGAAACCCAAAAGAAAAAATTCGTCCCATTGTCACCACCGACCCTAAACCACCATCGATCCCCCTCCACCTCCACCAGCTCCATTACCCATCTACCGAAAAGAACTCAAATGGATTGCCAAACATTGCAAATCTGAGATTCCATCACCACTCTCACACCCAACACCTATCGTCCAACCACTGGCTTGTATGATGTTTTCCTCTACCTCTTCCTATTACTCTTCTTCCTTTCCTTCTTTGGAACCCCATACAGATTCCCAACCAAAAGTTGTGTCCAAACCCTTTATCCCTTCACCTATTAACTCTACTGGCCACCTGGAACCCCCTAAACCTTTTGAATCTGTCCTCAACTGGCAAACTCAAAATGCCAGTGCACAAAATGATACTTTGTTGCATCTCAATTCAAGAGTTGAGAACATCATTTATGAAGAATAAATTCGAGACGAAATAATTGCTCTTCTATCATGTAACAGATCCACCAAAATCTCCAGTCGAGAATTGGTCAACTCGATTAAGAGTTACGAGACATGCTTGCCCACAGATACACAAACGTCCAGACCTCACCAAAAAGAGGAAATGCATGGGCTTTAGTTTCGAATCCTCTTGCCTGATTGAATCTGAAAAACAGAGACCTACCCTTTTACCACATCTCCTCATATCCCTTCCCATCTGTCCAACTTATCATCCTTTGCCTCTTATGCTTTCTCCTATTAAAAACAGATGACCCTTCCAAGTTATTCGTACGACCTATTACTCTTTTCAGAGACAATCTTTGGCCACCACCACCCAAACCTAAACCCAAACCTCCAGATTCGACTCGACCTGCCCTCTTCATCCTTCCTCTGACCATCCTGCCAACTATCTCCTAGTTCTCCATCGCCATCACCGCTTCCATTATCCGTCCCACCCAATCCAAGGATAAAGAACCCCATAAACCGCTTTTTCACACATAACTATTCATCTACTACAGATGACCAAACTCTCGATTCAATCCAAATTGCTTCAGGATAGCCATGACATGACACAGACTCTTCAAAGATCCACCTGACTTAAAAGTCTCCTACCGATATTACTAAATCGATGGCTCAACCCTGATCAACCTACCTCCCTGTGCCAAACCTCAACCAGATATTCCCGTTAAGAGATATGCAATCTTCTCCACAAACCAACCTCCTCCAACCTGCACTAATCCATCCAAATAAAAATCGGCTAAACGGTCCAACGGTTCACATTTGATGATCTTCCTTCTTCATAAATGGACGACCAATGAAATGTCTCGCTCGATTGACCTCCAGATGTTTACCAGAGTTAACCACTCAATCACCGGGCCCAGGAGAATTTACTACTACGTTTCACCTGGTGCTCTAAGATTGGTTTGATTCGTTAGCCAGCTATCACCGCCAATTACGCTTTGTTGATCTTCCAAGCTTTCAAGTGCTCTTCGCATTTCATGATCAATTCTCCGCGACCCTTCTATAGCCTCGTTCGCTGCATTTGAGATTATCTCAATGAAATGCTACTCCCTCAACGCTAAGTGATCTTGACTTCCATTATGTTTAATGTCCCTGCTGTTCTATAAGCTTAATGGATTCAATGAGCCGACATTAAAGCATGTCTTTCTGGCTTCCCTTCCAGAAGAACTCCAACCTGACATCCAGAGACAACTCACAGCATCCAACCTCTCCCTAGACAACATCTCTCTTGGCAAAATCTTTCAGCTTGCCAAAACTTGTCTTGACAAACTTTGAGACCAAAAACAGTTCTTCAAAGAACTGTTGAAAGACAAAGAACTCTTTCCGAGTGCTTTGGCAAAAGCCTTATTTGGGATCAAATGCCACAAGAAAAGGATTGGCAGTTAAAAAAAACCAGATTTTCGAAATTCAAAACTCCTGCATTTTCATCCAAACTCTCAAGCAGATCCCGGAAGCTCCCCTACCGGCTTCGTGAAGAAATCTTCCTCCTCCGAGAATTCAAATCTGAAACGAAGCCAGATGTTTCATCTCGCAAAGAGAAAAGGCCACATTACGCTAAAGATCATTCCAACAAAAGAGAAAAATCCATCCTATACTGAAAGCATCTTCAAGCAACTACATGCACTACTCTCTGTAAAGATGAACTCGAATTCTATTTCTCCTAACAAGATGAACCCAATGATTTAAACAATGTTCAGACTACAGATTTCCTCCGATTGCATAAAGGATTTCTCAAGTGATTTTCCACCAATCAAGCATTCTCCCCGGATACTGTCAGCTCCTATCCCATCCATCAAACTCCAGATCTTGCCCTCAAAATTCCAAAGGCCCATTCCAGCAATTGGTCTTATAGACACTGGTGCCCAACGCAGCATGTTAAACCCCCATATTCTTCCATCAGAATCTTGGACCCAGTTTGAAGAACATTTCAAAGCTGTCAATGGCAAACTCTTCACCACCTCTTTAATTCCTTTTGAAAAATTCCTTATTCTGATTTAAGTTTGCTTCATCTCCAGAGAACTTAAGAGCTTTATAATCATGGCATCTTCTTCACAAAATCCAGTTCAATTATTTTCTTCCATGTCCCTTCCAAAACTGCTATTAAAGATACACGCCTAAACTAGTAGTCTTGTTGAGTATTCCTATATCCGATTCCCACGTGAACGAAGTTCTTCCTTCCTCTTGTTAATCCTTACCATTTCAACGCCCTTCTCGCTTCACTCATTCTATCCGCTCTCTTATTAGTACTTCCTGCTCTACTCCTAAAGAGTACATCCGCCTTCGCCTCGATCAACGTTCCTCCAATCTATCACGAAAGCAAAGATGTCACTTTAAATTTCCCAGCTCATTTCCCACTGGAAAAAAGAATCCATACACCACTTTCATCCTTGGTGTCCGCTTATTCTCACCCTCCACATAAAAGGTCTTCCCACACATCAGACAGATTGCACTCCTTCGACACCCGCTTCAAACACAATGTGCTACCATTGCACTGTCCTCACTACCTCAGATGTCGGGTTGTTCTCAACCTCATCCCAACTTCAATCTTTCCCTTTACGACCCCAATCTTTCCACTTTCTTAAAATCCAAGTTCAGATTCAAGTGAGCCTGAACAAGTAAAACGGCCCATTCATCATCGCTGGTTTACAGACTCGTAACCACTCCCTTTATCCTTCCCACACCTCCAAAGATCTCCGCCTCAGATACCCTCATGATCCTTGGTCAATCTCCTAACATCCCCACCATTATCCAGATCCCACAGATCCTCGTACGATCTTTCTCAAGATCATGCCTCTCGAGGATAACCAACCATGAGCATTTCCATCAAAACATCGCCCCTGCTCAAACCTCCAACCCATGTAATGGTAAACGATGGTTCTGCTCAGCTTCAAACCTCCTCCTTCTCGCCTCTGAACCTCCCCGATTATCCTTTACCCGCCCATGGTCCAACCTCAAGGACATCATTCCGTAAGTCCTTCCTTCCGCAAACCATTACCCATTATGTCCTTCACCTCCCAAGGTACTCGCCACTCAGATAAAATGATGGCTATTTCTTATGGATGTTCCCTCGCCGATGTGATCCCGATTCATGTAATGACGACGAGGATGATTATTCCTCCAGATCGAAAAGAAGAAAATTATCTATCCCGCCTTCGCCAATTATACCGCTCAAGATGACGACGATGAACCCGATTATCCACCTCCTTTGCCACTCTACAACAAAGGACTTCGTTGGATCCGTAAACATCGTCGATTATGCAAACCACCTGGCCCCTACTGGTCTTCCGCTTACACCTCCTACGGTGTCCTCGATGATGTTCTCATCTCCGCTTCGACTATTATAGTTCGAAAATTTTCGAGAAACGCCGCACTAAAAGCACTGTGTCCGAGCAAACCATTTGTCAACTCTCCTATTTCTCCAAGGACATCTTCAAGAACCCAAGCCTTTTCAAGCCCTTAATCGGCAAACCTGTAATGCCAGTCCGTAATGCTTCTCTTACTTCCTTACACTCTAAAGTTGATCGATCGCTCACGATCCTCTCATTGAAACAAGGGTTACTTCTCTCGCATCTGCCACAATTTCAGATATTAGTCTTCATACTAAGGTTGCACCTGACCGGACCTTCGAGCCATGATTGGTGATATTCTTATGAGTTCACTCAAAAGAGTAAGAATCGATGCCTCGTCGAAATCGCCAGACCGATGCCGACAACCATCTGCCAAGCTTCACACCGCCCCCCATCCTATTTTCCCACGTGAACCATATCACCCTCTCGGTCATTTTTCCCTTACTACCGCAAGTGGATTATACCCCGAGAGTCTTTCCCTGACCTACCACTTGAACCTCAACCCGCAAAACCTAAACCTCGACCTCCTCGACGCCTGCTCCACCTCCCGCAGGTTCTATCCCTCCTCCGCCTCATTCTATGTATTCAGACGCTATCCAAAAACCCTTCGACATACGAACCAAGATTTTAACCTTCCATCTACCTCAAATTTTACCTCCATTTTAATCTCTTCTAAAGAACAAAAGAAACCCATCGAGAATTACCTTATCACCGCACTGCACCTGACCAGCCTTTAACCACTCTCAAGAATCCCCCTCCGATTCGGGCCGACACCTGATTCTATCACCGAGACTCTCGAGTTCATAGGTTTCAGCTCCGACATGATTCCCAACAAGACTTGACCGATATTTTCGCTTCTTACGGCGGATCACGCCGAGTCTACCACTACCATCCCTCTCTGGGAACCCGCCAACCCTATGTTGACATTCCTTCCGATGTCAAGGAGAAAACGGCATGAGACAACTCTAATCCTCCTCCAAGAGTCCGAATTAAAGTTGCCCTCGCACTGACCATGGTTTACCTGATGATCTTCCACTGCTCGGGCGTGAACGCCTGTGAACTCTCCTTCGTTAGATCACGATGATGGTTAGAACCTCGGCGTAACTCTCTGTAGTTCTTAAAGAATTTATCTCCAGATTTACTAGCTCTCTCCGTGATTGGTTTGATAGCCTCTTGACAATATGTATACCATCGATCTTCAAGACCCACCGCTCTCCGCCTCTACGGACATTCATTCCCGCTGAGAACCCGCAGCTATTCTTTGCCATCGTCAGAAGAATATCTCCAAATGAGATGTTGTCGATGCGCAGATCCGACCAGATTATCATTTCAAACGATGTCCGCCTCTGCTCCATAAAATCGTGGTATCAATGACCTACACCCTCAACCATGTCTTCTTGTCTTTCTCATTACATAACTGAACGCCAGACATTACTAATGCCCACCGACATCAATAATCTTTCTTTGCCCTTCCACCGGCTTTTAAGTTGTCTCTTCGACACTTCGCGATCGTGAAGAAATTCTTCCAAACCTCACGAAAGACAGCAGGTTTCCGAATCACCAGAAGAAACCCTACTTGGAAATCAAGTGCAAAGACTTAAGTATCAGTACTTGTCCCCTCCACGAAGAAACACCACAAAGTCAGGTTTCACAGAAAATCTTCCATAACTCCACAATCACGCCCATTCCCTAGGCCCCAAAAGATTCTAGACTTCAGACAACCTTCGAGATCCTCGAACAAGAAAAGAGAGATGTTTATTTGCAAAAAGTTCGGACATTTTGCTAAAGAATGCCCTAAGAACCCTAATGTCTCAACGCTTTAGTTCAATAAATTTCAATCCTTACATCGGGCTTCTCTCCCGATACTAACTAAATTGAGTTTCTATACTCAACAAGAAAGTCCCACCGGATACAGCTTCTTGGCACTTCGATTCAGATTCGTATTCAACTTCATCTATCGAACTCAAGACTATTCTGCCTTCCACATCCAGCCTTTATCCTCCACTCAATTGTCAACCCATTCCTTCCACAAAACTCCAAACTCGTTATCCAAATACAACCATTTCTCGCTATTGTTTCATAGACCGCCAGATTTTAAACCCGCTATTTTGTCACCAAACCCGGATTTCAAATGAAAATCATTTCGCATGAAGTGGAAAATTGTTTTACAAAGTCTCAAGACCAAGTCTAAAATTGGAATTCAGCAAATTTATTCCCAAAGTTTCACAGCCTGGGACCTCCATGTTATCTGTCTAGCCACCGACAAAGATCTTCTTCGGGTTTGATATCCTATTCCAAGCCCAAAAGATTCAAGTCCTTCCTACTGGTCTCAGATTCCAGTCCATGTTTCAATCCATATCAAATTAAACTCTATCATTTCGCCCTCCTCCCGACATTATCGCCTATTTTACCAGCTTACTAAGGTTTTGTCCTCCAAATCATTTGGCCTTTGCCCATCCACATCCTCTCAAGAAAATCCAGCCCATTTCGTTAAGCTTCCTTTGCTTAACGAAGACCTTAATCCTACCAAAGCAACCCATCCTGCATGCCTCCTTCTCGAGCTTCGCTAGCTCCAAATGTATCGTGAAGTTACTCGCCTAAGGTCTTCATACCGAGCCCATAACTTCTCCGGGCCCGCCAAGCCTTTTTATGTTAATAAACGTGCTCAAACGTTACGGGTAAAAAGCGCCTTGTTATTGATTATCGCCTTTAAACCAGCTTTTTACAGATGATAAATTTCCTTTACCTCGAAAAATTCCATCTTTACCTACTCCAAAATGCCGTAATAGTTTCTAAGTTTGACTTAAAGTCTGGTTTTGGCAAATTGTATCAATGAACGTTATAAAACCGCATTCAGATTCCAAATGCCCATTACCAATGGACCGTTTCTTCCATTCGGGTCTCAAACTGCACATCCATTTTCCAAAAGCCATGACCCAAATCTTCCAAATTCTCCTTCACCATACCTTGTTTATATCGACGATTTGCTTCGCTTGTGCACTCTGTAAGAGCATCAAATTTACTCCAACAGCCCATGATATCATAGATCAATACTAGATATGCTTTACAAAAGAGTACAATTGCCACAGATACCAGAGAATATCTCAGATGCGATCAAGAATGGATTCTATCACCGACCCCACATTGCACAAGAATTACTCCACTTTCCGATAAGGATTTCACAAAGAAACAAGTCCAATCAGCTTCCTTGGCATCATCAACTACATCCGCGATTTCGCCTTCATGACAAATAGACAAGTATACTTTCGCTTACTAAAAAGAATCCATCTCGATTCCTGTCACACCATACTGTCCAATGGCTAAAGCAGATAGCCCGTATCCACCACAACTCAAGATCACGACAGATGGCAAACGATCCACAGATCGATGCTTCACATCATTGGGAGCCCCGTTGTTTCGAACAGACGATAAAAGGAATATCTAATCTGACATGCTAGTGGACATTTTAGTCCACCAAAGAAGACTATCACACGACCCATAGCGAGATCCTTGCCGAAAAAACTGATCAAAAGTTTGAATACCACCTCTTTGGCCATAGATTCCCGATCGATCGATACCCTCTTCCCTAAAGTCCTCCAGCTTAAAGCGTAAAACGATTCTAATGCCATTTTCATTCGAATGGTTTTCCGACACGAATTTGATGTTGCACATATAAAAGGACAAAAAGAACCTCATTCCATTTCCTATCTCGCATTCGTACACCGCTTCTCCACTCTTCTACACTTCCCGCCTTCCGATCTTCATGGCTACTAAATTCATCGCTACTCTCTCCGCTTTCTAAGTGCTCTCACCCAAAGACCTTTTCCAAGGCTCAGATAAACTTTTCCTTCCCTCACCGCCTTTGGAGTTTCTAAACAATTTTTCCGCACATTACATGAAAGCTTTTCCTCAAGAAACCTCACAATCGCCTCACTTTTCATCCCGAGAATCTCTTCTCACCGGATTCTTCATCCCCTATGTCCGGATATCGTTGATTTATGAACTCCGTATTTCCGTGCTTAACTGCATCTATGCAACCTCGCTTAATCATCCCCTTAGCCTACACAAATAACACCCTCAATAATCCTTCCAAGGCTCACATGGACTCGTTAGAACGGTTCTCTCCTATTCCTCAACGGAGCATCCCAACCCCAGCCTTTAGTCACAACCATCATCTTTCCACCATCCCTTCTCATGAAGCTGAAAAATTCACATCCGTGTTCATAGTTCACCGACCATATTTCCGTCACCCAAAGACAACCGCCTTCTTTGCTCAACCCCAAATCAGCCACCACCACAAGACATCATCTCCAGTTTTATTGGACCTCGTCATGACATGTTCATGGTACCTAATCCTTCTGGTTCTAGCAAAGGTATCATTATCAAAGAAGAACGCCCATACCTCCATGCATTTACCAGATTCCTGCGATCCTGAGGATGACTTTTTACCGCTCAGTCAACTCCTCCAAGAGTTTCAGACTCCACCAGAACAAGGCCAGTCATCAAGAGTCATTTCACAATCTGAGCCCATCATCACTCATCCACCATCCCAATGCAGATCTCTCTACATTCTCGGGATTGTCCATGCTAAAGGATGTCCTCAGTATGATGGCCCTACTTATCTAGAACAGTGCACCTTATTCTGTGAACCTCATGGAGCAAATTGTCACAAAAGCTGCGTCAACTACCGCAGATTTGAATCCAGCTCCAGCTCAGATGATTACGGGATGAATCTATCCTCTCCGTAATCTCCGCCGCATGTCTTGTCTTTTATGTAAAAGATAAAAGCTTAGGGTCCCGTCTACTTTTACTTTATTAAAGTAGCTTTTGCTTTATGCCTTGTCTTCATGTAAAAGATAAAGTTGGGGTCCCGTCTTCCTACTTTACTTTATTAAAGAGCTTTTTATATCTTTGTCTTTTTTACGTAAAAGATAAAAGGTCCCTATCCCTACTTTACTTTATTAAAGTTTGAATATTTTTATGAAAAGATGAGGGTCCTGCTCACTTTTCTAAGTTGGGTCAGATCCCGTTGTAATCCCTATATATGGAGCCTCCTCTGGGCTCCTAACTAAGTTGAGGTTAGCCTTACAAAGAATATATCGAGTGTTCTATTATCCATGTCTCTAAACCCTCTTTCTTAAGTTCTATGGAGCTCCTCAAATAGATAAGAAAAAGAATAAGGAAAATTTTAAAACGAATTTGTTCAAAAACCAAGATGCCTACACTTGCTCTCAGATGAAGGATCCTCAGATCGTAACACTTGAGACGGTCTTTAATCTGCTTTCTTATCCGGTACCCGCTAAGCTAAGGAAAGTCGCTTTTGGTTGTATAACCTAGCAAAGAAAACTGCTCAAGAGTCTCAAGAGCTCGAGCACAAGACAAGTTTTTTTGGCAAAAGATTTTGCCAAGAGAGATGTTGTCTGGAGAGGTCGGATGTCGAGTTGTCTCTCGATGTCAGTTCGAGTTCTTCCGAAGGGAAGCCGAAAGATATGCTTTAATTGTCGCCTCATCAATCCATTGCTTATGTAATGCCAGGACATTCGCTTATAACGAAGTCAAGATCCCTGGATTGAGGGAGCAAGATTTCACGTTGAGATAATCTCGTTCGCGCCTTCAAAGACCGCAGTGGTCGCCATGAATTGATCATGCCATAAGAGCACTTGAAACTTCAAGATCAACAAATAATTCACGGATTGGCCTAACTAATCAAACCAATTCTCAGAGCACCCAAAACGAGTAAAGCAAATTCTCTAAGGATCGATTGAGTGGTTGCCCGGCCCAAGATTCCGGAGGTCAATCCAGTACATTTCATCGAGCCGGTCACGCCATTTATTTATGAAGGAAGATCATCAAATGCGAACCATGGACCATTTGACGATTTTTGACTGGACGGATTGTCCGGGCCGAGGAGGTTGGTTTGGCGTAATTCGTGCATATCTTCTTCAACTTCGTGAGGAATATCAACATATGGTCGGGAGGTTTGGCCCGGGGTAGTTGATCAGTCGAGCCATCGATTTTTGTAATATGATGACTTTTCGTAGTCACCTGTGGATGTCAAGAGTCTGTTTGGTATGGCTATCTCAAACAAATTGATTTCAATCAAGTTTGGTCTGTAGAGATGAACGGGTGACATGTGAGCGAATCGGTTTACGGGTTCTTTATCCTTAGATTGGTAGACGGATAATGGAGCGAAAGGTGATGCAAGGAGAATTCAGGAGATGGTTGGATGGTAGAAGGACGTAAGAGGGGTGTCGAGGTCATGGTCTAGGTTTAGGTTTGGGTGGTGGCAAAGGATTATCTTCGAAAAGAGTAATGTCATACCAAATAACTTGAAGGGTCATAAATAGAGAAAGCAGAGGCAAAAAGATGATAAGTTGGACCGAGGGAAGTGGATAGAGGAGATGTGGTAAAAGTGGTAGGTCTCTTTTTCGATTCAATCTGGCAAGTTCAAATTTTTACTGATTTCTTTTTGTCAACCTGACCATCATATCTGGCAAGCATGGCTCAGAATTCAATCGAGTTGACCAATTCTGGACTGGAGGTTTTGGTGGATCTGTTGCATCTGGGCAGCAATAGAGTCAACTTTCGTCTCAATTTGTTCAGTTCGCAAACTGATGTTCTCAACTCTTGAATTGAGATGCAACAAAGTATCATTTTGTGCCCTGGCATTTTGAGTTTGCTGCAAATGAGGAGATTCAAAAGGTTTAGGGGTCCAGGAGTTAATAGTGAAGCGGATAAAGGGTTTGGACACAACATTTCGCTGAATCTGTAGGGTTCCAAAGAAGGAAAGGAAGAAGAGAAGAGGTAGAGGAAAACATCATACAAGCCAGGTTGGACGACATGGGTGTGAGAGTGGTGATGAATCTCAGATTGGTAATGTTTGGCAAATCCATTTGAGTTCTTTTCAGAGACGGGTAATGGAGCTGGTGGAGGTGGAGGATCTGATGGTGGTTTAGGGTCACAGTGGTGACATGGGACAGGAGATTTTTTCTTTTTGGGTTTCTTTTTCCTTGTGGTTGCATAATCATCGTCTTCGTCCCAACAGTTAAATCTTCCCGAGTCTTTCGGTAGCATCTAGCCATAAACCCTCTCCTATAATTTATTGATATATTTCACCTCGAATCGTTTATTTGTTAGTCTATTTTATTTATTATTTTAGTTAATTGATTTACTTTTTGAGCATGGTATAAATTGAGGATTGAGGAATCAAATTGCTTAAAGTAATCAAGATAGGAAAGAATTGAAGTTACTAGATTTGTGCCTAATTGGCCGATTATAGAAGCAAATTAATGGGCCATTATCAATTTCCTTTCTAAATAAGGACGCACGTGAGAAGAAGATAAATAAAAGCGTTTTGGCTTTAGGAATTGGAAGGGCAAGGTCGATGGCTTTTATAGTGATTGTTATAAAAGCGAAACTTTGGTTTTGCATGGGAAGAAGATAGAGACGAAAAAAGACAAGGCAAGTTGCCAAGAAGCAATTAGAGTAGCAGCGATAATTTGAGAAGAGCTAGGCGCTTGGATTTATTTTTCACGACTACTTTTATCTATTCTTTTATTTTCAATTCAATTATGTATAACCAAGTCTTCCATACTAAAGTTAAGGATGAAGTCTTATTCAATAAATCAAATTAATTTTTATTTAATTAATTATTTATTTGTGTGCTTTAAAGTTTATGATTCTTGTTTCAGATGGTTGGTTGAATAGAATTACATTTTTTCACCAAATCTATCATGTATGATTGATTGTTAGAATTAATATTTGACTGAACAAATCTTGGATCTACAAAGTTTATATACAATTATCTTGGATTCTATGTCTTTCATTAAATTGTTTATGCAGAATGCTTAGGAAAACTTTGACTCTTTGTTATTCATTATTGTTTACGTAGGATGCTTAGATATCATACTATTAAGTATAAAATGAACCTACATAAGATTAGTTTTAATTGAGCTTAATTGTTATATTCATAAGTAGACATAGATTGATTTCAAGGTCACTCCAAAATTGGGAATTGATTGATAATTAGATAATTATTAGGTTAAACAGTGGTGAATTTTGAAACATCGGCAGCCTCAATCTCTTGAATTCTTGTTTTAATTGATTTTTTTAATTTTATTGCATCTTTAGTTTCAATTTTCTGAAATAAAACATTTTCTTTTCTTAATAGGATAGAGTTTTAATTAGGTTAGATTAGACTCAGCTTTCCTAAATATTGATAGTCCTGTGGGTTCAACCTTGTTATTCTTAGTTTACACTTCAACAGTCTCGTTTATTTGCAAGTATATTAAAATTTGCACAACAAATATTGATGTAGAAGATTATAGTATGAAAAGTTTTAATTACAAAGTTAGAGAATATGAATAATAGCTCGTATAGCACTAGATGATATAGAAGTTATGCCTCTAGAAAATGTTATGAATGAACTTGGAAAATGAGTAAATGTGATCCTTCCTGAAAATTGAAATTTTGTTCTTGGAAAATTTCATACATGAAGTGTGCTTTTTAAAAGAGACGTATCTACAAGAAATGTCTAGAAAGTTAAAACGGTGTCCCAACATTAAAATAATATATTGGATTAATCGAACATACAAAATTACATAAATGGTAATGAATGATTAGAATCTGAAGTTGGTGTTCCAACAAAAATAGTATATTGGTTTGATACTAGTTTCTATTACTATTGTAATTAGTATTTTCAATAATTGAAAGTTTGAGTTTGATGTTGAAGGATTTTATATAGTTACCATTGATAATGTCTAGTAAGTACTATTGGCTATTATGAGTCCACCAAGTTTATACCTTATTTGAAATCAGTGATGAATCTAATTTTGTTAATGCCATCGAAATACTAAGACCGAAGGACTTGTCATTGAATCGATCATCACTGCCCCCTAATGTAGTGATTCTAAAAAAGTAAGTTCTAATAGACTATACCAACGTTTGTTGTATGTGGTATCTTCATTTTTGTGATGACTGTAAAAGGGTTAGGTCAAACACATATTCAGGAATGAGTTGTGACCATGGGGAGCCACTGGGTTCTGCAGTAGTACATTGTCCTTGATTTATGGGATCTTTGTTGTTCTGGGTTAGAGGGGGTAAAGTTGTGCATGTTTTGGATGTGTACTCGGGCTTACCACATCGTCTATATTTCTTTAGTTTTAGGCCTGCACTTTTATTTTGGCTAAGTTATCCTTTTGTCAGTACAATAACAAGGTCTTGAATGAGCTAGGGATTTGCTTGAATATATTTTGATTTTGATTCACTTGAAGGCAAAGACAAGGCATTAAAAATCAAGATACCTAGTGTGAATTTGTCATTGCTTCATTGAAGGGTTCTAGGGTGTGGCCTACAAGTCTATAAAGTTTTATATTCTGCATGCACAAAGCCTATACTTGCTTGTTGGGTCACTATTGATGTGTTGGCTGCCCAGTTTTAGGAATTTTCTTGTTGAATTTTTCCTATATCATTTAATGTGATTATAACATACTTTCTAGAATTAATTTAATGTCTTCTGTCTTCAACACTAAAAATGAACGAGAACAAGGTATCCCTTTACTCTCTAATAACTTACACTCATAAGATGATAGATAACTTGGCTGATGGAATATGACTTGCCATTCTTTATTTGGTTTTTGATATTCTCTAATGCAATAGTTTTTGGTACTATGTCTGACACAATTACTTTGATAAAAAGTACTCCTTTCCTATATATTTTCACATTGTATCTCTTGAAACATTACCACTGTGTAAAGGTTGGAAGCTTACTCTTGATAGTTTATAAGGTGGGTGGTCAAAATAGGGCTTTTATCAAAACTGTCAAAATCATCCTCGCGTTTGATTTTGCATTTTTTGTCCATCAATCTCACTATTTGATCAACAAAACCTATCAATGATAGCTTAATACATTGGTTCAAGCATGCATGCAAAGCCCTTATATCTTTGTGTGCTTCTCATCCATTTGAAAAGATTTCCTAAAAGGTATATCTTATTGACCTATTTATTTATCTCAACTTTAAGTTTACTAATGAGGGCATCCCATTTCCTTTGAAAATCAAACTTTTGAAGTTAACAATGAGTTTCGTATTTTTTATTTTTGTTTGGGCATTTTGCTTGAGATGCCAGCAAGACAGCTTATGAATTGTTTGATGAAAAATTTTCATTTATTTTTATAGATCTATCGCAGTCTGTTATGATTGTTAGTGGCTGCAAAAAGGATTTTAACAACCGTGCGTAGGTATGTTTAGTTTCTGCATGCAGTAAAGCAAAACATAAAAATGGTTGTTTGCATGCGTTGGTTGATTCCTATAATAACAACAAATGGTTTATGGTAAGCATTTGTCTTGTAAGTGGCGTTAAAACTATAACATCTGTAATTAATTAATAGTTTACCCTTGAGCCCCCATCACACGAAAAAATGTCACTCAATATGCTTTCCACATTTATTGTGTTTTTGTAATAGAAAGATTGGCCTAAACTTCTCTTTTTCTTCGAGGTATGCAATGCATGATTCAGAGTCTAAGTCTCTTGGCTTTTTCCTTTCGTGCGCACTAATGTCATTCTGCATATCTTTTCTTAAGTATCTAATGGCACTATAACTCCTTGATCGACATAGTACATTGCAGAAGTTGCTACCATATTAAGTTTAGAAACCTTTTGATGTGATCGAATATAGTGAACTTGTTGTGGTGGTGTTAAGTTATGATAGTGATTTCGTTCAAATAAATTTGCAAACCAACATCCTATATAGGGATTAAATGAAAGACAAAATACAATCTTGATTCCAGTTTGTGTTAATAGCCTTAAAGTCCTCATTTTTTTATTCTACAAGAATTTCTGCAGTCTGAAACCTCTTTGCTGCAAACCCATCTCTTGGACTTCACTTTGCTATTTGTGTATTGCCTTCTGATATCTTACCTCACCCAAAACCTTTTATACTTCTATTGTTAAAGTACAATTCTTCTGCGTATTCAGTGGTCAGAAATTCCCTCCTGTACATAAATTGTAACTCCATAATTAAAGGCATTGGTTAAATCATCAAATATGTTATGAGTTTGAGTTGAACATTGTGCATTGCTTAGTTCTTCTTCTTTAGTTTGCTGATCTATTGAGAGATTGATTGTTATTGGAGTTTTTTTGTGTGAAATTTTTTTTTTTCACATAGTAGATTTTCTAACAAGTGGTGTTTTTCTCTCATCGTCCTGGCGGCAATAATCACATAGTATTATTGCTTAGTTCTTCTACTATAATTTTTCACATAGTAGATTTTTCTCTCATCGTCCTGGCGGCAATGGTTTTTCTCTGGTATAGGACTTTTTCATGTAAATTCTTGTGTTGTTTGATTAGTTTTATTCTCGATATATTTTTTATTTGTTATTTTTTTGATATTTTTACTTGCAAGATTTTGGGTAGGATTGAAATTTCCTAACAAGTGGTGTTAAAGTTAAGCTTGCAATGCAGAGCAAATATGTCCTTAGTAAGGTTTTCAAAACTTGCGAAGGCAGAAATAGAAAAGTTTGATAGGAGAATAAAATTTTGGCCTACGATAGAATGAAGTCAAGGATATATGTTTATCCAATCTATGCTTTCTGATATAAACCATGTACCCATTGATGGAAACTCTTGAAGGTGTGTAGATAATTAAGGCACCTTAAAGAAGATTGTTGGAATAGAGCAAGTTCAACAAATAGCTCTAGTCATAGATAGAGATACTAATAAATTTAGCTCGTGACATGTCTCTTTTCTCTATGAGAGATTGGTTTATCCTTTTTGGCACTCTATGGAAAATGATTTGTTACTGCTGGCAGGTGGTGGTCCACAAGATTTTGCACACAAAGTATGGTTTGGTATTTATACAAGGTGTATGGTAGAAGTTTTATATTAATAGTTGATGACTCTTGTGGAAGCCAATCAGGAGAGTGGGTATTATTTTTTAGCAAGGTGATCGACATGTGGCAAATATGTCTACTTTAAATAAGATGGAGTATGATGATTCTTGGTGTAGAGAATTATGGCTACTGAATAATGGACGAGGTTTTACCCATGGTAGATTGATTCTCATAAGCCCTATCTGATTTGTGGTTTTGGTGGAATAAAGAAGGTGGAGACGACATGGTTGTGTGGATACATGGTGGATCATGTTTTGTCGTCTAATTGAAAATGCACCAAGGTGGTGATTGTTAGGAAATTTATATCATTTTCCAAGAACAATTTCCTATGATATTTTCTTATTTAGGAATATTCCTAGTTAAGAAATAAGTAATTTTCCCTTTGGGACTTAACTTATTCAAGGAGGAGTAGAACTTGTATAAAGAAAAGAGTACTTCTTTTACAAGAAATAATCACTATACATGGAGGTTGAGTTCACTTTTTTGTATAATACAACAACAAGTTTCGCTGCAAATAGACAATTTCTAATATGAGAAAAACAATAGATTTATTCATCCTTAGCGACTGTGGTTTCTCTCTACTATGGAAGTTTTCTACATAAATTCTTGTATTGTGTGATTGGTTATAATCTCTATCCATTTTCTATTTATTATTTGTTTGATATTTTTACTTGCAAGATTTCGGGTGGGATTAAAAGTTATAGGCATTGTTAGAGTTATAGGCATTGTAGTCTCTAAAGTTTTGTTAATATTTGTACTGGAAAGTGTTTGTGAAAAATTCTTTTTCTTCAAAAATAAGGTCAGTTCATGTTGGAAAGATTTTGAGTGGTCCTTGACCACACTCCAAGCAAGATTAAACACTTGATTTTATTCACATTTGTCTGCAGAATCAATTTAGCAAGTGAATTCTATTTGAAGGAACTAAAAAAAAAATTATAGTTCAATTCATATTATAGTTATCTTTTGTATTTGCAAAATTTGTAGGAATGAAAACTCTACTATTTTCTGTTATGTAAATATGAGTAAAGGTTCTTAAAAGAATAAATTTTTCGACAGGAATAAGAACGATTTAATATTCAGAACAATTATATGTCTGAGCAGTCACCATAAAAAATTGTGTTTGTCTACTATTATTATAATGAATATTGTTAAATAAAATTAATTTTTGTTAAAGCACATGTTACAAACAATGACCTGTGAAATTCACCATTGAGACTTTAGCATTTTTATTGGTGATTGAACTTGCGAATCAAATACGGCAATAGCTGGTTTTTTTGTAAGTGATTAAAAGACGGTCATTCACTCGCGGAAAGGACTTGAGTTGGGTATCAAAAATTTTTATTCAATTTCTGAAAAATGACAAGAAAAATCAAATTTCTTAAAACATTTATATTTGTGAAATCGTTGCAACAAAATAATGAGAAGCCAGAAGGCATAAATCAAAGTTAGCGCATCTATACAGATGCTCGCTTCCACAATTATTGGTTACTATAGAAGTATGCCGGTGAGTGAAGAAACCTAGTTTTGAGGGTTTATATAGCGACATTCATAATAGTTTCTGTGGAAACAAAAACTTCTCCATTTAACAAAATCGTAACAAAACTTCTCCAATACTAACAGATAAAAAAGTTGCCGCCTCTTTGCAATTGCTTCTGTGAATCTATGGTGATTGAATGAACTGTCAGGATCTTGAAGCAATAACTTATGTCGTATCCCAAAAATAGTATTTTGGTTACTATGCGCAAAATGATGATGGTACCATTAGACGAAAATTTAAAATTGTACATTCGAATTATAAATTGGCGCGTGCAATCATAGTGTGCATTTTCAGGTTTCTGACGGATTGCATATAATTACAGGGTATTTGCAATCATAGTTTAACGCTATTTGAAATTATATATAACGAGAATTATGGATTTCAGTAAATTAGAACGAAACAATTTTAAGTAATTTTCACTTGATTGGTGTTATTAAAAACATATTCTCAGAAATATAAAATTTTTGACAACATATTTTGAAGAAAACCCATTAAAAAATATTAATTGTAATACAGTTGTTTATGGAATATTTTTATTAACTCTACTATGAATTCTGATAATTGATGAGGTAGGCCTACTTGCACTCTAAAAAATACTTAGAACAATTTATTACCTTCTGCACTCGTCTACTACATTAAAAAAATTGACTATTAATTTGTACATTTTTAAATACCAAAAAATTCCTCATTTAAATCTTTCAAATTAATTATATATAGTAACTACTCTACATATATAAAAAAATGGGGAAAATGTCAAGTAATAGTTCATTTCATCATACTTTTTAAACAACAGCCCAATATACTCTTTCATTAATTTACTGTTACTATGTTGTATAATTCATTGAGGTCAAAATAGGATTTACAAATAATGATAAATTATTTTAAAATAAACTCTCAAGTACAATTAAAAACATTGCCTTTATGCATAATTTGAAATTAAAGATAGTTTAATAATAACAACATTAATAATATGTAAGATATATATTTAGGATAAATTAATAAAAACGTAGATTTCACAGGCACTAGAGTTTAATTTTTTTTATCCTTTAGCTTGTCCTTAACTTTCATATGGTCAAGATAAATAAATAAATAATCAATTAGTACTATTATTCTACCAAAAGTAAATATAGACTCCTTCATTTACTTAAAAAAAATACACTCTAAAAACATAAAGTACATATTTAAAAATACTATAAAATAAAATATACTGCATTATAATATATTTTCAGTGTGTTTTGGGAGTAATAGAATTAAAAGGACAAAGACTAAAGTGTTTTAAAACTAGTAACTTAGAAGTTATGTTGATATAATTTTTCACTTGTATAATGGAAAATATATTATATTTTTAATAATTTTATCAAATTTATTATTTAAAATTTACATTTACTATATAGTACTAACTTTTGTTTCATAGTTACAGCAGCAGCTGCAGCTTAAAAGCTATAACATCTCAATCTCAAATGCACCCTTAATCTTTTAGCTTATTCTTGACATAAATATGGGCAGTGATTCCTGATTAGAAAATAATAATACCATTATTATTATTATTATTATTATTATTATTATTATTATTATTATTATTATTATTATTATTATACTCCTTCATTTATCATCAGTTTCATTAAATGCTACACTTCTACCCTTTATCACAGCCTAGTGCATAAAGAATGACTAATCAAACTCGATATTGCAACACTTATGATTTTTTTGTCCATAGCTAAAGAAAGTTCACAAAATGAGAAGTCAAATTAAACTTAAGCAAGTGAGATTAAAAAAAAAAATTCATATTGAATGCTACAGTTACTAACACTACATCAATCAATTGCACCCAAGGGTCATTCTATAATGCCGTAACTAAATTTAGGACGTGGACCGTTGGATTTGAATAAAAAATCTCTACCATTAATTCTAAATTAATAGGTAATCCGTTATCTAAGTAGCAGGTAATTACACTTTTTCGTTCAAATTCCAAATTACATTTACTAATCTTATGTGTAATTTACAAGTTTTATGCAACAGTTATAAGTTTTTGTTTTGTTTACGAGTTCTTGTTGCAATTTACAACTCAAACATTATTTTACCGATTTTTCCATCAATTTACTAGTTTTATGCGTGATTTACAATTTTTTTTTTCATTTCACACTTAATGTCAATTTACAAATTTTATGTTATTTTTCTAAGTTTTTGTTTTGTTTACACTTTTTTCTTCTAATTTACAACTCCATCATTAATTTACCTCTTTTTCCATCAATTCACAAGTTTTATGTGTGATTTACACATTTTTTGTTTCATTTCACACTTATTGTCAATTTACAAGTTCTATGTCATTTTTCTAAGTTTTTGTTTTGTTTACAAGTTCTTCTTGCAATTTACAACTCCAACATTAATTTACCCATTTTTCCATCAATTTATTAGTTTTATGTGTGATTTATAAATTTTTTGTTTCATTCTACACTTAATGTCAACTTACAAGTGTTATATCATTTTTCTAAGTTTTTGTTTTGTTTACACTTTTTTCTTCTAATTTACAACTCCATCATTAATTTACCTCTTTTCCCACCAATTTACTAGTTTTATATGTGATTTACACATTTTTTGTTTCATTTCACACTTAATGTCAATTAGCAAGTTCTATGTCATTTTTCTAAGTTTCTCTTTTGTTTACGAGTTCTTTTTGCAATTTACAACTCCAACATTAATTTACCCATTTTTCCATCAATTTACTAGTTTTATGTATGATATACACATTTTTTTATTTCATTTCACACTTAATGTCAATTTACAAGTTCTATGTCATTTTTCTAAGTTTTAATTTTGTTTACAAGTTTTTCTTCCAATTTACAATTCCAACATTAATTTACCCATTTTCCATCAATTTACTAGTTTTATTTGTGGTTTAAGTATTTTATATTTCATTTCACATTTAATGTCAATTTACGAGTTCTATGTCATTTTTCTAAGTTTTTATTTTCTTTACAATTTCTTCTTGTAATTTACAACTCCAACATTAATTTACTCTCTTTTCCATCAATTTACTAGTTTTATGTGTGGTTTACATATTTTTTGTTTTATTTCACACTTAATGTCAATTTACGAGTTCTATGTTATTTTTCTAAGTTTTTGTTTTGTTTACAATTTATTCTTGTAATTTACAACTCCAACATTAATTTACTCTCTTTCCCATCAATTTACTAGTTTTATGTGTGGTTTACATACTTTTTGTTTTATTTGACACTTAATGTCAATTTACGAGTTCTATGTCATTTTTTAAGTTTTTATTTTGTTTACAATTTCTTCTTGCAATTTACACCTCCAACATTTATTTACTCTCTTTTCTATCAATTTACTAGTTTTATATATGGTTTACATATTTTTTGTTTTATTTCACACTTAATGTCAATTTACGAGTTTTTGTTTTGTTTACAATTTCTTCTTGCAATTTACACTCCAGTTATTTACTCTCTTTTCCATCAATTTACCAGTTTTATATGTGGTTTACGTATTTTTTGTTTTATCTCACACTTAATGTCAATTTACGATTTCTATGTCATTATTTTAAGTTTTTGTTTTGTTTACAATTTCTTCTTGCAATTTACAACTCCAACATTAATTTCCTCTCTTTTCCATCAATTTATTAGTTTTATGTGTGGTTTATGTATTTTTTGTTTTATTTCACACTTAATGCAATTTACGAGTTCTATGTCATTTTTCTAAGTTTTTGTTTTGTTTACAATTTCTTCTTGTAATTTACAATTCCAACATTAATTTACTCTCTTTTCCATCAATTTATTAGTTTTATGTGTGGTTTACGTATTTTTTGTTTTATTTCACACTTATTGTCAACTTACGAGTTCTATGTCATTTTTAAGTTTTTATTTTGTTTACAATTTCTTCTGGTAATTTACAATTCCAACATTAATTTATTCTATTTTCGATCATTTTACTCGTTTTATATGTGGTTTACGTATTTTTTGTTTTATTTCACACTTAATATTAATTTACGAGTTCTATGTCATTTTTAAGTTTTTATTTTGTTTACAATTTCTTCTGGTAATTTACAATTCCAACATTAATTTATTCTCTTTTCGATCATTTTACTCGTTTTATATGTGGTTTACGTATTTTTTGTTTTATTTCATACTTAATGTTAATTTACAAGTTTTATGTCATGTTTCTAGGTTTTTGTAATTCTTACAAGTCTAAAGATCAATTTGCCACTCTAACATGAATTTTCCCCTTCTTCCGTAAATTTACCTATCCTATGTGTAGTTTATAACTGTTTTGTTTCATTTCATATTTAATGTTAGTTTATGAGTTTCATGTCATGTTTCTAGGTTTTTGTAATTCTTACAAGTTTAAAGACCAACTTACTATTCCAACATTAATTTACCAATTTTTCCGTCAATTTCCTTGTCCTATGTATGATTTACAATTTTTTTTGTTTCATTTCATACTTAATGTGAATTTACGAGTTTTATGTTGTTTTGTTTAAGTTTTTGTATTTCTTCCGATTCTGAAGACCAATTTCAACTCCAACATTAATTTACTTATTTTTCTATCAGGCTATCCTATGTGTGGATTACAGTTTATTTGTGTACTTTATAGTTAATGTTAATTTATGAGTTTTATCTCATTTTTCAAAGTTTTGTAATTCTTATAATTCTGATGACCAATTGACCACTGCAACATTAATTCGCTTCTTTTTTCGACATTGGTTTAGCTTAGTTGGCCCGACCCATATCCTATGCGAAATTAATTAGAGAGTTAGACTATTGGCATTCTTTTGGAAGTCTTTGAAAACCTTTTTGTATATTTACAATTTTATATTGTATGAGATTTGAATGATAGTAACACATTTACTGTGATTATGAATTTAACTGATGAGTTCATAATGGATCAATAGTATATTCGCAAGGATGGCAGTAGGTCGAGTCGAGCCCATGCTTAGCCATTTCCGAGCCTGACTCTATAACTGAAATAAACTTTTCAAGCCTAAAAAGGCCCAATTATTTGAAAGCCTGGGCCCGATCACACTTTCTCATATATATATATATATATATAAACATATTTTTTTAAGTTTTAGGGTCAGGTCCAGTCGAGTCGGGCATATAGGTCCCAAACCCTGATCTGAATTTAATCGGGCTCTAATATTTAGTCCTAAGCCTAACCATTAAATTCGAGTCAAAGGCCAGAAAATTCAGGTCAAGTCAATTAGACTAAAAGTCGAGCCGAGTCTTCCTTGCATGTATATATGTTTGCATCTTGATTTTTATTTTTATTTATCATATAAACTCTTCTATAAATTTATTATATATATATATATATTGTCATTAATCGGAATGGGGAATGAGAATCAGAATAAATTATTTACTTAACCTACAAGAATCGAAATCGAAATGGACTGGAATCCCATTAATGTGTTTATTTTATCTTGGAATTAGCTTCAGAATGAGTTAGATTGTAACAAATTACTCAAAAGTACTTAATGAATTATTATCATAATTATTATTTTATATTTTAATTATAGTGATTATATATTCAAAATTATTATTATTAATAATTATGATATATTAATAAAATCATAAATCTAAACTCGAAAAAAATCATAAGTGGTTCTATATATATTTTAGGTATATATATAAATGTTTGTGTGTGTCTATATATACATATATACATATACATATATACATATACATATACATATACATATACATATACACATATATATATATATATATGAATCTATCAATTTTATCTTTAACTTATTTAAAAAAATAATGTTATATAATTAAGATTTAAACAACAACAAAAAATTATAAAATTTAAAATTCACTAAAACTATGTCGTTTCCATATAATATTCATTTTTTTTAAGTGAAAGCAGTAAAAAAAAGGCTCGGCTCTCAAGTCTCAACAGCACCATAGAAGACACGAACGACAAAATGAAAAATTAAAATTATAGTGATTATGAATTTACAGTGAGATTTGAATGATAGTAACACATTTACAATGATTATGAATTTAATTGATGAGTTCGTAATGGATCAATAGTATATTCGCAAGAATGGCAGTGGGTCAAGTCGGGCCCGTACTTAACCATTTCCGAACCCGACTCTGTAACTGAAATAAAATTTTCAAGCCTAAAAAAGCCCGACTATTTGAAAGCCTGGGCCCGATCACACTTTCTTTTAAAGTTTTTTTTTTTAATTTTTAGTTAATTTAAAATTTAAAAATTGGACATAGCCTCCCCATATACATTAAAATATAAAAGCTTCAAAAATTGTTTAATGTAATATAAAAATAAAAATTACTCAAGGTCGTAACCATATTATTACGTAAATAGTAAACATAAATAAACATTTTTTTTAAGTTTTAGGGTCAAGTCAGGCTGAGTCGAGCATGGAGGTCCCGAACCCTGATTTGAATTTAATCGGGCTCTAATATTTAGGTCCAAGCCTGACCATTAAATTCGAGTTAAAGGCCAAAAAATTCAGGTCAAGTCAATTAGACTAAAAGTTGAGCCGAGTCTTCCTTGCATGTATATATGATCATATAAACTCTTCTATAAATTACATATATATATATATATATATATATATATATATATATATATATATATTACTTGTCATTAATCAAAACGGGGAACGGTAATCAGAATAAATTGTTTACTTGACCTATAAGAATCGGAATCGGAATGGACTGGAATCCCATTAATGTGTTTATTTTATCTTGGAATTGTCTTCGAAATGAGTTAGATTGTAAAAAATTACTAAAAAGTAATTAATGTATTATTATCATAATAATTATTTAATATTTTAATTATAATGATTATTTATTAAAATATTATTATTATTAATTATAATATATATTATTATATTAATAAAATCATAAATCTATCATTTTTTCTTTAAATTAGCTAGTAAAAATCGACCCTGTCCCTTTCCCGAATGAGAAATTGGGTATAAAATCATGAATTTAAAATTTAACTAAAAACCATAAATCTGAACCAAAAAAAAAAAAAATCATAACATAAGTGGTTCTATATATATTTTAGTATATATATAAATGTTTGTGTGTGTCTATATATATATATGAATCTATCAATTTTATCTTTAACTTATTTAAAAAAAGTAATGTTATATAATTAAGATATAGACAACAACAAAAAATTATAAAATTTAAAATTTACTAAAACCACGTCGTTTCCATATAATATAATAACTTGAAGGCTCTAGTTAGAAAATTTCCATCAAAACATTAGCATTGACCACCAATGTGTAGGATCCAAGTACAAATTTAACACATAGGCAAATCACTCAAAAAATAAATAAATAAAAATAGAACCATGAACAAAGAAATTTTTCAAAGTGGGTTCGTAAAAAAAGAAACTATGTCTGCATTGACACTTACAATGATACACAACATGCAGAACGAAATTAAGGCTGATTTTATTCTTTTGGGACTGGATGCGTATTTTCAAAATAATTGTTTATTTTGAACAATTATTTGATCTTCTCTACTGCATAGCCAATATTTCATTATGGGTGTAACATCTGTATAATTCTCGTTTGTCTCACTTAGAAACAGTAAAAATATCAAATTAAAGTCCAATGCATATATATATATATATATATATATATATATATATATATATATATATTTTGTGCTAACCATTAACAAACTCAATTCATAATATAGTCAACAAAAAAAGTTAAATATTGTCAATCGCTACCACAAGAATGAAAGCAGCCAACATAACCAGGATTGGTCTCAATTTATCTCAAAACTTCATAACAGTTCACCAACAAGGAGTAACCATAAATAAGGAAATAGGGATAAGTCTAACTGTTGGAACAATTAGGTTTCTCAACCAAACATTAGTTTACTCATAGATCCAAGGGTAAAGGCTGCTCTGCCAGTTAATAGGGCCATCAAGGAACCAAAAGGCAATTTCTTTCTGGGCACTCTCAACTGAGTCACTTCCATGGATGATATTCATGCCCATCACAATAGCGAAATCACCACGGATGGTTCCAGGAGCAGACTGCGTAGGGTTGGTGGCTCCAATAATAGTGCGGCCAGTCTTAACAACGCCTTCACCCTCCCCAATCATAGCAATGACAGGACCACAGGTTATGTACCCAATAAGAGCACCAAAGAAAGGCTTTGACAACAAATCCTCATAGTGCTTCTTAGCAAAGGGGTGGTCCACAGTCATAAGCTTTAAACCCTTAAAAGAGAAACCCTTCTTCTCAAATCTGCTGATGATTTCACCAACAAGGCCTCTTTGGACCCCATCGGGCTTGATCATGATGAAAGTTTGTTCCATTTCTTTGAGATTCAGAGAAACCAACTTGTTTGAGAATTGAGTGAAATAGCACAACACATAGGTGAGAGAATAATGCATGCTCTATATATATACATATTTGCTATGTCTTGGTCAAAACAATGCAAATGCGGTAGAGGAGAATCAGTAAAGAATGACGAACCTAGCCCGGTTCTCCTCTTGACTCCCGACGTCGAGTCGTTATCGTCGGACCGAAACCACTTCACGAACACGAACCCAGCCCCGTCACCAACATGAACCGTTGTAGAGCTCCTTCTTTCTCGCTTCTTTTTGGCTTCTAACAGTTTTCAAAGCGAAGGTTGCAGTAAAAGAGAAACGATCGAGGAAACAAAATTCGGGTTAGCCAGCAAACCCGATTGCTTCGAAAATACAAAATCCGGCGTGCTGCAATTTTTAGATTCGATTCCGGGACCTTCGAATTATGACTAGACTTTGATTCTATTTGGACTTTCGTAGATTTCAATTTTAAAATATATATAATTTTGAAATTTTAACCGGTTAATTTTTTTAAATAATGTTTAACCGGTTGTAAACCTGTTAATGAAAATTTTTTAAATACTTTTATTATATTATAATTATTAAGTACCGTTGATCTAATTTAATGGTCCACGTTTATTACGGTATCAATATCGTAAATTTATTTACGGCATTATAGAATTTTCCTTGCACCCAATCAATTATTTTGTCGTAGTTCTTCTGATGATTGAAATTATAATTACTTTTGGCCTATATTGTTCACATATACTATAACATCTATTAGGCCTTCTTGCATGTTAACACCATTTATGCATAAATGGTTTATGGATTTATCATTTTGAAAGCTATTGAAATAACAAAATTAATGTTCTGTATCATTGACGACACCATTATTTCTCACTTTTACTACTCATTGATTAATTATAACCATGGAACAAAAACACCATAAATTTATTACAAGACCAATAACAAAATTAAATAATAAGTTCTAAGTTTCATTACAAATAATAAATTTATTTTATATACTTATAATGCAAAATACGATGTATCAGTGACTGAATTAAAGGAATATCTTTTACATCCCGTTAAATTTTATTATCATAGTTTATAATACATTTCATCTGATAAATCGAAGAAGATGGTACTGCTTGCCTTAAAATTAAGGAATTGAACTAGAGCAAAATCTTCCACACTTCTGCTTATTAGTTATTTGTTGTCGACAAATAAGCGTTAGTTCTTCCCAGTTGTCTTGAGAATACAAATGTCTATTTCGAAGAAAGAAGTCTTTATAAGGCAAGCATGCCTATTATTTGAGAAACTTTAAACCGAATTTATTTTCGATTTTAAGATTTTGAACATAGATTTTCCACAATTTATTTTATTTTTGCCTCTTATATTGCCCACTGTGATGTGGTCTTGTATGTACTAAACATCCCTAATTTCTTTGGCGCGAATGTAATATGTCTTCCGTGATTTTCAAAGCACTGTATATATTTTTCTTAGCCACTACGAAAAATTTATTTGCTTCCAAGAATAAATTGCTTAATCATCATTCGCATCATCGCGGCTGACAAATTAATTTTCTTACCTATTCGTAACTATTGAAATTCTAGTTATGCAACTCAAGAGGGGGTGAATTGAGTTTCTAAAAATTATTCAATTGTAAAACAAAAACTCAATGCAAATCCACAACGAATTTAAAGCAATAAAAAATAAATCAATCACAATATAAAAAGATAAGGTAAGAGAAATTCAAATACGGAGATTTTTACGTGGTTCGGCCAACCTCGCCTACGTCCACACCTCCAAGCTTTCCGGGCTCGAGGATTTCACTAAGCAAGCCTCCAAGGTTTCAAATGCTTACATTTGACTTCCAAGGTGTCAATGAACCTTTGTAATAAGAGATTATCCCCAATCTCTTAACCCAAGTGTCTCCCAACACTTACAATTACTCAAAAACAAAAATTATAAATTTTCTCTTCACTTATACAATACTTAAGATTACAAATCAATGCCCAATATGTGAATAAAAGAAGCAAGAATGTGTTTAAAGATCTATGAAGGTTGTATTATCGATTATAAGCTTAATGATTGTATTGTGATCAACCTTTGTTTGAATTTAAATGAGTTTATTTATAGTTGGAGTTGAAAAACTAGTCGTTATTGACTTTGTGCACAAAGTCGGATCGATATCCGAAAGTCGGATTGCCGTTTTGACTAGTCCAAGTTGGACAAAATTTCAAATTTCGGATCGCTTTCTACGATTGTTGAACTATTTTACATAATTTATAGTTTGGTCCAAAACTTCATAAAATTATACTATGTCCCAAAATTTTATAAATCTTGACAAATAAGTCTATTTCCAGAATTGTAAGCAATATTTACTAATTTCAAAGTTCTCAAAACTTTTTCAATTTAAATCATTAACATGAAGATCATAAAATTACTTTTTATTGAATTTTAAGCCTTTATAATATGAAAACTATATGAAAGAATAATTTGTGCTTTTAAATCAATCTTAATCAAGTTTGTTATTATCAAAATCAATATTAAAGAAATATTTATGTTAACAATCTCCCCCTTTTTGACGATGACAAACTTTTCAAGAAAAATGCTTGTGTAATTTTGCTCCCCCTAAATAAAATATTTGTAGAATTTAGCTCCCCCTAAATATGTGCCCATCAATTTTTAACCACACAAAAATAAATTTAATAAACAGAAAAATATTTAACAGATAATATATATAAAAATTATCTTGCCCTTCATCATAAAAAAGAAATGAGCTCAAAGAGATTAAAAAGAGAAGAGCAGAGATTACCCATGTCGTAAAAAAAAATTTGGCAGAATCTCCCTTTAAAAATGAACATATCCTCAAAAACAAAGTAGTTAAAAGACTCCCATATAAACTCCAATTTAGCAACCAACTTCCACACCAACAAATTCAACATCATCATAAGCAAAAACCAAACATGTTATCAAAGTCAACTCAATCATAAACAAAGTTCACAAATCCAACAAAATCATCATAAAAGCATCACAAGCACAATAAAAAACCAAATAGTATCAGAACAACTACATGAGATGAGTAATGTTTGTGCGAAATGCATAGGTGCAGAAACTAAGATGGGGGCGGTGAAGAGGAACTAACGGGATCATAACTAAGGTGACCAAGAATGTGGCGTTGTCCAGCAAGTAATTCCAAAAAAAGTCGGATTGGAGAGTGCATCCACTTTGTCGAAGAGATACTGAAGGCGGTCCTAAAAAATAGAAGATGCTGCAGGAGGCACGGCTGGCTCGGCTAGCTCCTCATCATGAGATGGGGTTGTTGCTGCTCGTCGAGGGGCACGAGGTCTAGCTCCAAGTCGAAAGTCGGGTAACTCATCCTCAGAATAAACATCAATGAGCATACGGTTATCATCCAGAGCTATCAAAGTATCCTCATTCTTAGAGGAATTAATCTTGATCCACTTGCCTTGCCTCCAATGAAAACCAATCCCTGAAATTATTTCCCTACCCATCTTTTTGGTCTCAACATAGACAGGTTCGGTCAAGAGAACATGAAAGTGTCTAAGAATCTTACTGATAGTGCTACCATATGGAAGAGACCTGTTAGATACAGCAGGGGTAGAGAGCATGTGACGCATAATAGTGAATGCAAGGTCCACTTTCTTTCCTCAGATGAGAGAGTCAAGTAAACCAACATCTAATCTAGTCACCTCATCACTATGTCATTGCCTAGGTGTAATCATGTGCTGTATAATACTGTGAAGAATACGGACCTGGAATGGTAACAACTGAGACCGAAAGGATAATGAGCATACCTCGTTAGAGAGATCGCGGCGTCTATAGATACTCCTAACGCCCTCAAGGTGAGTGAACTAGCTAAAATGAATCTCTTTTCTGGAAGTATACAGGTCTAGCGCCTCATTTGAGATTCCGAGAATACAACTAAGCTCAAACACATCAAACTCAATCCTAACACCTCCAACATGTGTTACGACCTATCTTTTCAATTAACCGAAATCTCCATATTAGAGTAAAACACCCTAACTAAGTTTTCATAGACTCGTTCTTCAATGCCTAAGGCTTCATCCCATTGTCTTAGCATTTGAGGCAAAGTTCTACCACATATAGTAATATCAGTGAAGTTGTCAATATCAATATAGAATGAGGGAGTTACTGCTTTTCCCATGATGTTCTCGTGAAATCGTTGAGCCAGTTGACCATTTGGAAAATGTAGGCTGTTAAAATTTTGAGAAAGAGGCCTGGAGGAAGGATTGCTTGGGCGCCTTCTTGGTTCGGACACGGTGAAGCAATTGATGATTTTAGAAGAATTTAAATCGGTAGAAAGTAAGTTTAAGAGATAAGAGAGTGATTACAAGTTGAAACTAGATGGAAAATGGAAGAAATTTGGGTCAAATTGAGCAAGAATGACTCTGTGGGATCTAGGGTTTTAGAAAGGGATTTTTCAATTTTGAAGCAAAACTGATTTTAATCGGTGAGAGAGGTTCTAAGAGGATAAAAATTGCTTTTAATGCTTCAATTTGGTGAAAGAAAGCAAGAAAAAATGGTGGATTTGACAGAAAGAAGAAGTTACAGTCGCGGGTTGAGAGAGAGAAAAGAATGGTTCAAAAACGAAATGAAAAAGAAGACTGGTCACTATGCACTTATCGCTTGATAACGGCCAGCTGTTATAGAGATATCGGCGAACTGACAACGTCTAAAGAGCTCCCTAAAATTTTTCATGCAAACGGCGAGCCGTTATTGTACTATCGGCAAACCGACAACATCCAGAGAGCATCCCAATTTTTTTTTTCAAACAGTGAGCGTTAATGTGATGTCGGCGAACCGATAGCGTCCATAATGCTTGCCAAGGTTTCTGCCCGAAAACGGTTGGCCGTTTAGTGAGATAATGGCAATTCGTTTTCTACAACTTATGATTTCACACATTTATTTTAGTATTTGGCCACAAATAATACATTTCAAGATCATTTCATTGATCTAAAAATGTTTTAAGGACTAGTTTAATGCATAATTCATGAAAGTACATGTATTTAAACAATTAATTCATACACACATTCAAAGAATAATAATACAAACACCTCACTTATTTATCATGCTCAAACACTTCATAGTAACCAAAAGTTATCAAATCATCAATCAAACAATTTCATTAGACTAAATAACATGAGTAGAAATGTTAATGTGAAAATTTCATCATCCCAATTTCATGCCGAATTTTTGAAAATTGATCTTCGCAAAGAGGTTTTGTAAAAATATTGGCAAATTGTTTTTCCGTTAATGTCTCCCTTTTGAACATAATCTCTCAAGAAATGATGTCTAATTCCTATATGCTTAGTTCTAGAGTGCTGAATAGGATTCTCTAAAAGATTTATAGCACTAGTATTATCACACTTAATAGGAATTTGTTCAAGATTAATGCTATAATCTCTAAGTGTTTGTTTCATCCAAAGAGCTTGTGAACAACAACTCCCCGTGGCAATATATTCTGCCTCAGTGGTTGAAAATGCAAGCGAATTTTGTTTCTTACTAAACCATGAAACAAGTGAATAACCTAGTAAATGGCAAGTTCCACTAGTGCTTTTCCTATCGACTTTGTAGCCAGCAAAATTTGCATCCGAATAACATATTAAATCTATATGAGTTTCTTTAGGATACCAAAGGCCAAAATCTATGGTTCCACTTAAATAACGGAAGATTCTTTTTACAGCAAGCAAATGAGATTCCTTGAAACATGATTGAAATTTTGCACATAAACATACACTAAACATGATATCGGGTCTACTTACGGTTAAGTAAAGTAAAGAGCCGATCATGCCTTGATATTTTAATATCAACTTCTTTACCTTTTTCATCTTTGTCAAGCTTGGTTGTTGTGCTCATTGGAGTGTTTTTGGTCTTTGAGTCATCAATACCAAATCTTTTCAGTAGATCTTTTACATATTTGGCTTGATGTATGAAAATTCCTTTCTCATTTTGTTTTATTTGCAGCCCAATGAAGTACTTCAACTCTCCCATCATACTCATCTCAAATTCATTACTCATACATGATGAAAATTCTTTACACAACAATTCATTAGTAGAACAAAAAATAATATCATCGACATAAATTTGAACAAGTATATCTTGGTTCTTATGCTTAACAAAGAGAGTAGTATCCGCTTTACCCATCGAAAAACTGTTATCCAACAAGAAATTCTTAAGCCTATCATACCATGCTCTAGGTGTTTGCTTTAATCCATACAATACTTTTGACAACTTAAAAATATGATTTGGAAATTTTTCATTTTCAAAACCAGGGGGTTATTTTACATAAACGTCTTCTATAATATAGCCATTTAAGAACACACTTTTGACATCCATTTGAAATAAAATAAAATCTTTATGACATGCAAATGCTAATAGCATCCTAATGGACTCTAGTCTAGCTACATGTGCAAATGTTTCATCAAAATCAATTCCCTCTTCTTGGTTGTAACCTTGAGCCACTAGTCTAACTTTATTCCTTACAACCACATTGAATTCATCTATTTTATTTCTAAATACCTATTTAGTGCCTATAATTGATTGATGTTCCGGTTTAAGAACTAATTCTCACACATTGTTTCTCTCAAATTGATTTATCTCCTCTTGCATTGCTCATAATTTTTCACATCCACACAGGATTCTGGTTCAATTTGAGATATAAATGCAGCATGCTCACATGTATTTATAAATGATGATCTACTTGTCATGCCACTTGAGGGATCTCATAAAATCAAGTTTTTAAGATGAGAAGAAAAGCAGACCTCCATTCCTTGGGAGTGTTTGAGAATTACCTTCTTGTTGCTCCACATTTATTTCTTTATGTTCCTCCTCTTGATTTTCAAAGTATACATCCTTTTGGCTATCTCTTGATGAATCTTCTTGAGGCTTTTCATGCATCATCATTAATAATAACTTTCTTCGTAGAGGAAAGGTTAGACTCATCAAATGTAACATGCATAGACTCTTCCACAACTAAAGTTCTTTTCTTATAAACCTATAAGCTTGAGTTTGAATACCCAAGGAAAATGCCAACATTGGATTTTGGATCAAATTTACCAAGATTATCTTCTGTGTTCAAAATAAAACATTTGCATCCAAAAACTTTGAAATAACCAATGTTGGGTTTTCTATCTTTCCAAAGCTTATAGGGAGTTTTATTGAGATGAGGTCTAATCAACACCCGATTGAAAACATAATAAGCGGTATTCACGGCTTCGGTGGTAATCCATTTTCATTCAACATGGTCCTAGCCATTTCTTGAATAGACCTATTTTTCCTCTCAACAACTCTATTTTGTTATGGAGTCCTAGGTGATCAATATTGATGCTCAATGCCAAAATCATTACAAAAATTCTCAAATGCATAATTTTCAAATTCTCCTCCATGATCACTCCTAATGCATACAATACCATACCCTTTTTCATTTTGGACTTTCTTACAAAATATTTTAAATGCATCAAGAGTATCATCATTATTAGCTAAGAATAATACCCATTTGTATCTTGAAAAATCATCAACAATTACAAAAGCATAATACTTGCCACTTAGACTAGCATATCTTGAAAGTCCAAATAAATATATATGAAATAGTTGAAGAGGTTTTGAAGTGGAAATATGATTTTTGCTTTTGAACAAGGTTTTGATTTGTTTACTGAATTGACATGCTTCACAAATTCTATCTTTTTGAAAACCGATTTTTGGAAGACCTTTAACTAAATTATTTTTGGAAAGTTTTGAAATTAAATCCATGCTTGCATGTCATAGTCTTCTATGCAATAGCCAACTATCATGTAATGAGTAGATGCACATTCTATGTCAATGGTATAAACATTACCACATCTATTTCCAACAAATAAAATCTTGCCATCACATGCATTCTCAATAACATATCTAGATTTATCAAAAGCAACTTTATAACCTTTGTCACACAATTAACTAATACTAATCAAGTTATGTTTTAAGTTTTCAGCTAAACATACATGTTCAATTAGGGTTGAAGAAACTTTACCAACATTTCCAATTCCGAAAATCTTTCCCTTTGAATTGTCTTCAAAAGAAACATCTCCACCGTTTTCGATTTTGGTGAAACTTGAAAACCATACATAGTTTCCGGTCATATGCCTTGAACAACTACTATCCAAGTACCACTTATTTTTCTTCTTCTTCAAGCCCTATAGAGAAAATCTCAAGTCTTAGTTATCCAAAATGTTTTGGGTCCTTGAATGTTAGCAATTGTTCCTTTTGGAACCCAAATACATTTCCCACCATAATATACATTTCTTTTCACTGGACATCTATTTTTCATATGACCATCTTGATTACAACAATAGTATACAACTTGATTGTTAATAAATGTACTCTTCACAAAGTAGTTCTTATAATACTTTTATTTCAAATTAGGCTTATAGCCAAGTCCTCCTTTATCAAACACACATTTTTGTGAATTAAGCAAGTTATCCAACATTTTTTGCCCATTTGTAAATTTTAAAACAATCTCGTTTAATTCATTATTCTTCTTCTTAGGCATTTCATTTTCGTTTTTCAAGTCATCTATGTGTGATTCTAGGTGCTCATATGAAGTGTTAGGTTTCTCATTTGATAATGCAACTCTATCATGCAATGTTTTATTCTCTAATTCTAGGCATGTAATCTTTGCACTTAGAGATTCATTTTCATTTTTGAGTTCTATCATTTTCTTTTTAAGACATACATTCTTTTTACCAATTTTCATCAACTCATCATGCAATTCTTTAAAAACATCATATAATTCATCATAGGTAGGATCACTTACCTCATTGAGATCATCATCATCTCCTATTACCATAAGTGCTAGGTTTGATACTTCTTACGATTCTTCTTCAACACTTGAATCTTCATCGCTATCATCCCAAGTAGCAACCGTGGCTTTCTTCTTGAGTTTGTTGAAAAGTGGGCATTTCGATCTTATATGGCTAGACTTTTTGCATTCATAGTATATGATTACCTCTTTTTTCTCCTTTTGGTTCTTGAGGTTTCTAAATTTTCTTCGCTCATTGGTTTTCTTGAAAACTTTTCTGAACCTCCTTGCTAGCATAGCCAATTCCTCATCATCTGGTTCACTTTCCCCATCACTCTCATATTTTGAAACTTTGAGAGCAATGCTTTTCTTCTTCTCCTCATTGCCTTTTTCCGCTGCCAAGTCTTCCTCATAGGAAATAAGAGAGCCAATTAAGTCATCAATAGGCAATGTATTTAAATCTTTGTCTTCTTCAATGATAGTCCTTTTAGATCTCCATTCTTTTGGAAGTGACCTAATGATTTTCTTGACTTTCTCGCTATTTGAGAAAGTTTTTCCTAGGGCTCCTAGGGTGTTTACTATGTCTGTAAATCGTGTATACATAGAATACACACTTTCATTTTGTTCCATTTGGAACAATTCGTATTGATGAGTGTATCTACTAATTTTAGACTCTTTAACTTGATTTGTTCCTTAATAGACAACTTCAAGTTTATTCCATATTTCTTGTGCACTCTCACAACTAGATACTTATTAAGAGCACAAAACAAGGCATTCATTGCATTGGAGTTTATGGACATCTTTCTCTTTTCTAACTCACGCCATTGACTTGATGGTTTAGGAATATCATCTCCAACTTTATTTTTAATCATAGGCATGAATGAACCATCACAAACAACTTCTCAAATTTCGTAATCTAAGGCTTGCAAATAAATTCTCATTATAGTTTTCCAATATGTATAGTCATTATCGTTAAAGAACGGTCTGATTGTCCTTCTCTAAAAGTTGAGTCATTTAGGTTGCCATAGATCTTTTACTCTAGACGGTTAAGTCCTAATAAGAGAACCAAGCTTTGGTACCAAATGAAATTCTAGTTATGCAACCCAAGAGGGGGGTGAATTGGGTTTCTAAAAATTATTCAATTGTAAAACAAAAACTCAATGCAAATCCACAACGAATTTAAAGCAATAACAAATAAATCAATCACTATATGAAAAGATAAGGGAAGAGAGATTCAAACACAGATATTTTTACGTGGTTCAACCTACGCCACACCTCCAAGCTTTCCGGGCTCGAGGATTTCACTAAGCAAGTCTCTAAGGCTTCAAATGCTTATACTTGACTTCCAAGGTGTCAATGAACTTTTGCAATAAGAGATTATTCCCAATCTCTTAACTCAAATGTCTCCTAACACTTACAATTACTCAAAAACAAAAATTATAAATTTTCTCTTTACTTACACAATACTTAAGATTACAAATCAATGCCCAATATGTGAATACATGAAGCAAGAATGTGTTTAAAGCTCTATGAAGGTTGTATTCTCGATTATAAGCTCAATGATTGTATTATGATCAACCTTTGTTTGAAGTTGAATGAGTTTATTTATAGTTGGAGCTGAAAAACTAGCTGTTATTGACTTTGTGCATGAAGTCGGATCGCCGTTATCTGAAAGTCGGATTGCCGTTTTGACTAGTCCAAGTTACCGTTGGACATAATTTCAAATTGTCGGATCTCCGTTCGCAAGATATTGGATCACTGTTTCTACAGTGACTGCTACAGTGAACTATTTTGTAAAATTTATAGTTTGGCTTAAAACTTCATAAAATTATACTATGTCCCAAAACTTTATAAGTCTTGACAAATAAGTCCATTTACAAAATTTTAAGCAATATTTGCTAATTTCAAAGTTCTCAAAACTTTTTCAATTTAACATGAAGATCATAAAATTACTTTTTATTGAATTTTGAGCCTTTAATTTTGAAAACCATATGAAAGAATAATTTGAGCTTTTAAATCAATTTTAATCAAGTTTGTTATCATCAAAATAAATATTAAAGAAATATTTATGTTAACAACTACTTGCTTTGCTCTAACTTGGGGACGAAGCATCCGATGCAAACCTCTATTGAACTGATGAACTCATTTTAGACAGGTTATATATTCAAATACGAGGTTGCAAATAAAGCACCAAGGTAGTTTGAAAACTAATATGCTTATTTATTTATTTATATATCGTCAATGCTTAAACTTATGTAATATTCATATAATGGTTAATTGTGATAACCTAGGAATAATGAAATGCTATTTGATTTAAACACTCTCTTGGGGTGAGAGTCAAACCACATTTGTTTGGATAATTTCTTCTACTTACAACCTAAGCACTGAACTTTATATAGACATATTACTAACAACCTTTCCATAAACTAAGGACACTAATAACAATATCATAATAGTGCTCCTAAAATAGAGGATCATTAACAATAAAAAAAAAACAAAATAATATTGTCCAACAAGCTAGCTTGACTTATTCTTCGAGCAACAATGCAAGGCTTATTACGTGCCCGTTGACCAAGCCCTTAATGATAGACTAAGTCAATTCCTCACCAATGATATTTGTCCCTTGCTTGTAGCATCCCACTCATGCTTCACCCACGCACTTGGGATTTCTTCTGCTGACATGTGAAGACCTACGTGGTGACTTATCATTACTTCCCCCTTTCAACAGATACTTGTCCTCAAGGTCCATAAGCAGAAACTGATTTTTTAACATCTCAGTGCTCTCCCACATGGCCTCCTCAGCTGCTAGATGCTGCCACTTAACCAAACTCTCCTCAATAAATTTTTTTCCATGCTTGATCTAGCATGACTCTAATATGAAATTGGAGGTAATTCACAGTTGATGCTAACCATATCGCCGGTCTTCTTCTTGAGAAATGAAACATGAAAAACAAGATGTACTCAAGCACCCTCAGGTAGCTTCAGGCGATAAGCTATTGCCCCAACCTCTTCTGAATCTCGTATGGTCCATAAAATCGACTTGCCAACTTCTGATGACTTATTTTAAAGATCTTTTGTTGCCTGTATCATTGTAACTTCAAGGCTAAATCACCTTCTTGAAATATAACCTCTCTTCTTCTATCTGCAATTTGCTTCATTTTGTTACATACAACATTTAAATTTTGTTTCAATTGAGCTAGCAATTTATCATGGGCCACTAATTGTTTATCAACCTCATTGAGTAGAGAGGAGTCTAACTCATAAAATGGTATTAAGGGGGGTAACCGTCCATAGAGGCCTTGAAAAGGATCAATTGTGTGGTTACTAGCTCACGAAACAACGCAAATAATGCTCAAGGCATCAATTAACAACCTATGATTGTCCATCTGACTGTCCATATGACTGTCCATCTGATTGTGGATGATAAGCTAAGCTCATTCTCAATTGTGTCCCTGACATTTTAAAGAATTCTTGCTAGAAATTGCTGATGAAAATGGGGTCATGATCGCTAACAATGGACTTAGGCATCCCATGCAGTTTAACCACATTCTCCACAAAACTTTCTGCAACATTCCTGACTGTAAATGGATGAGATAAGGCAACGAAGTGTGCATACTTTGTAAGTCTATCGACGATAACCAGAATAATATATTTTCCATAGGAGGAAGGCAGTCCTTCAATGAAATCCAACGAGATGTTGTCCCAAACCTGTAATGGAACGGGCAAAGGTTGTAAAATTCCCGCCAACATGAGAGATTTTGATTTATTCTTTACATGTCTCGTAAGCTGACACATATTCTTTCACTGTTTTGTACATGGAGGGCTAGTAAAATTGTTGTTTCAGCCTCTTGAATGTGCGCAGTACTCTTGAATGCCCACCTACCTTAGTGTCATGAAACTCTTTCAACAACTGATTAATAATGAGGGTGTTAGGGGTTATTACCACTCGATTCTTGTAAAATATCAACCCATTTCACAAGGAATACGAAACACGTGGCTTGGACCGAGCAAGCTGAGCTATATCATTTATATAGGCATGATTTATCACAGTTTTTTTAATCTCCTCCCATAAGTGGACATGTGGCACAATTAAGCTATTTATAATGGGGTTGTCTTGAACTCTAGATAAAGAATCAGCAGCTGAATTTTCTCTACCCGGTCGACGAACAATCTCATAATCATAGCCTAATAGTTTGGCCACCAATTTTTGTTGTTTCGATGTGATTATATGTTGCTCCAAGAGGTATTTAGGGCTGCGATTGTCCGTTTTAATAAAAAATTTCTTGCCCAACAAATATGGTCGCCAAGTGCGCATGGCTTTAAGAATGGCCAACATTTCTTTGGCGTAAGTGGACCATGATTGTTTCGTGACCCCCAAAGCTCTACTCATGAAAGCTATAGGCTTCCCTTGTTGAGTTAAAATTGCACTTATGCCATCTCCAGAAGCATTAGTTTCTATAGTGAAGGTTTCATCAAAGTTAGGCATGGCCAATGTAGGTGTAGATGTCATGGTTTTCTTGAGATTAAGAAATGCAGCTGTTTGAAATTTTAACTCAATTGCTATTGATGTCAATGTGCAAGTGTACACAACAAGTAATACAATTATGAACATTCAAGATCGTCTCCACAGGGACTGATGTTACTAGAAATGCTACAGCAATCACGATAATGCAAACTTCCTTCTATATAAAGAAAAATCTAATTAAAGTTGATTAACTAATGAAATTAACACTATAATAAAATAACTGCAGTAATAAAGTAAATTAGATGAATTGTGCAAAAAGAATTTAATAAGAATAGGGTAGTTGAATGATCAAACTTTCTTTACGGGCTGACTGTTTTGTACAAACTAGCACCAGTTACTGCAGCAATTCCTACAGTACTGGGTAGAATTATTTTGTATCCTCAACTGTCGCTTGTTGGACTTCTCATACTCTTATGCAACCTAACAATGACCGGTTGTTATTTCACCTAAGATATGACATTATGAACATACACTCTCTCTACCCTACAAGGTGAATCCCTATATCTAGTTCTTCACAAATCTTAATTCAAGTGTGGCCCTTTTGGGACTCAAGTTAAACTCAATCCAGGAAACTTAAATTAAGATCAAGTATTACTCTAATAATTTCCACTAAGACCGGCGCTTTTGTGGCTCTATCTTAACTTGAACCATTAAATGGGAGGTCAACCGAAATAATGATTGTAATATAAGCTATTAGAGCAAAATGCTACAGCAATCTTGCAGTAACTCATAAGAACAGTCAAGAACCCATTAAGATTGTTTGTCACTCAATTACAATCAAATTTAGTCATAACTTGTAAAAGAAAAAGTAACAGGAAAATATCAGCCATGAAATACATCATTTCAATCAGAGAATAAGTAAGGAGACAAGTAAAGAATGATGGAAATTGAATCCAAATAGTTCTGTAGATTTCTTCAATGGTGCAGACTTGTTCTCTCTTGAATTTTGCTTCTTCCTTTTTTTTCTCTTGATTTCTTCAATGTTAATTCACACTGCCTTTCCATATGATGCATGCTCCTTTTATAATTGAAAATTAAGGTAAACGAAAGCTTAGGGCGCGCATAAATCAGATTAGGAAACTACAGATCACTATTCTACAAGTATCCCGCGCCAAATTTTCTCTGTCGTTGTTCCAGGATTGCTACAACAGTGGTTGTTACAGCAACGGCTACAACAACTTCATTGTTCTAGATTTGCTTCAATTCTTTTGTAGCCATGTTCTTTCCTCATTTTTACAAGCCTATTGCATCAGCATTCCTTCCTTGAAATACGAGCTTCTGGACACCTACAATTATGCACACAATCTAAGCACAAATTATTCTAAATCAAACAAAATTTATTAAGACTAAACTAAAATGAATGTTTATGCAAAATGTAACAAAAATGCAGTAGAAACACATTATTTACTCTCTAAGTAATATTGACTTAAGTCTAAAAGTGTCATGATAACTCTCATTTCATAGAGTTATCACACCCCCAAACTTAAACCATTACTTATCCTCAAGTTTTGACAACAATGCTAACACTTCAATCACCCAATCATGCAACAAATAGCACAGCTCTGTCATCAAAGTTGCAAGAATTCTTCCACCTTCAGATTACACTCTTAATCACACAAAATAAGCATAGTAGTTCAGTTCTAGACTTAGGCTACATTCTGTCCAAAATGTGTGTGTGCCACTTTAATCAAATTCCAGAGGTGCTACAATATTACACAAACATTACATATAATTCAGAGTTAGAACATAAATATACTTACATGTGGGGGAACACAAATCACAAATATAATTAAACTGTGCTACAACAAACATAATGATTTTTTTTATTTACATATAAATTGCTACAGCAATGCTCATAACTCTTGTCGCCTTTTAACTAAAGTCTGTATATGGGGTGCATACTCAGCCCTGGTTGCTCAGCCACTTAAGTCATTGGAGCAAATTATTTTACAAAATAAGCACAGTTCAATACAAAAATTTCCCCCAAACTTGAGCTCTTTTCTACTCTTTGAAGTTTTCTTGATTCTGTTGCAGCATTCTCATGAATCTCAACCAAAGTCTAAGCGTCGGGACAAAATTTCAACCTCCATCTATAACTATCTCTACTTGGCATTATCATAAATACTCAATAACACTCAATTTATCTTCATTAGGTTTTCAAATCCATACACAAGCAGTAGATAACAGAGTTTCACTTAACAAACAACACATGCAGTGCACTCAATAACACACTCTATGATAGCACAACCCTTCCAAAACTTGAAATGTGTTGTGTCCTCACAAGCACAGAAAATAAAAACACTTTCACTAACACATGCAATCGAAACAATATGACTGACAGAATGAATCAAACAAGTAAATTTGAAATGAAAGAAAGATTATGCGGAGATAAGTAAAATAAACTGGAGGATATGGGGTACTCTCCTATTGCTGGGAGTATTGCTGCAACAAGGTGCAACCAATTCACCGCTTTTTGGATACGCTCCGCAGTCGGTCCTTAGGAGATTCTTGCGGTGAGGTAGCCAGCAACTTCTTTTTCTTTCTCTGGAACGGGCTAGTGGGAGGAGTTGTAGTGGGTGCAGCCTGCTAGGACAAAACATATCTGGTCCTCTTTGGCTCTGGTGTGACTGCTGCAGCAACACCTCCAGAAGTGCCCCATTTTCTCTTGTTGGGTCCTTTAGGACTAGCGAGAATAGGTTTGCTGGGGGTTTGTTGTGAGGGAGCTAGAGCTGGGTCTTCGGCTGTATACCCCTCAGTCGTGATTGCGGTAATGATATCAAGCATATGTTTTATCTTGGTGGGTGTACGAGTAACCCTGGCTGCTGCAACTTCCAACTCTGCATCAATTTGCTCGGCTTCATCATCGGAGGCAGGAGGGGTAATTACTTTCTCTTTGCCCTTTTGAGAGAGGACTGGAATAGAAGGCTCCTTTGCAGGTTCATCTTCCTCTTCTCGTATGATATGCTTTTTCCTAGACTTGGAAGAAGTCCTGGCTGGGGGTTCCTTGAGTTCTTTTTCAGGCTCTTCCTCCTTCTCTGTCAGGGAACGGTCAGTTGTAGACTTGACACCCTCTTATTCAGGCTGGTCTAATAGGTCATCAGTATCTGTATCGGCCTCTTCTTGCGGTTCTGCTGTAGCTTCTTCCTCTGGTTGATCTATGTCAGTAGCATCTTCACTGACTTCTGCTGGAGCATTTGTAGTGGAAGTACCAAAATTGTACCGCTGAAGCAATGAATCAGGGAAATTTCGGTGGGTACTTTTCATATATACAACAAATTGGTGTAGGTGGTCTTCCAAGTGTTGCAAATAGCTCCAAAACTGATTGTTTTCCTTCTGCTGAGCTTCAACACATTGAGTGATGCTAGTGCTCAGTGCCTGGATTCTCTGCTCTAACCCAACAATTCGTCTTGCCCTTACTACAGCAGCCGGTTCGGGTGGGGCTCCAGCAGCTTCACCAGTAATTCGTTCGATAGTGTGTATAGTGAGGGCACCATCATTCTTAAGATGTTCATCTTTTGCATCACGGTGGACTCTCGATACCACACAGATGTTAGTGAAGGAAATAGCAAGGCAGCTGTTTTGTGGTTTCTCATAGCACAGTCCTGAATTTCTTTTTCTATAATGCTTCCGACATTTATGGGCAACCCTCTAATAATGACATACAAAAGTACTAACCTCTCTTGTGAAACAGTGGTGATGTGTGTGATTGGCATCAATATGAATTTTAAAAATTTCACCCACACCTTAGCAATAGGTTTCAAATCTATCCTATTAATCACACGCCCTTCTTCATTAGCCCAAGATGCACCATTTTACGGTAAGTATTGTGAAAATTTTGTTCCATCTTTGTTAGGTTAATTTGTCAAGCAATTTGGCATACTTACAATTAACTTCAGAGGGTAAATTATAGAAATCATTAATAACTCGAGAATCTAAGGGTACAAACGAGTTTCTTACCCAAATATTGTGCTAACTAGGGCTTAATAAGGTGGCATAAAATTCTTTCACCAGTGGCAACACAAGGTCTCGGGGGTGGTTACAAAACTCCAGCCACCTGCGCTTTGCTGCAGCAGCGTATAATGATTGCACAATTCCTGAGGGTTGAGGTGGGAACTGAAATTCTTTTTCTTGCAAAGTCTTATGCTGTTCAATAATTCCGCATGGTAACTTTGAAATCATGAGGGATCTTTTAGTCGGTTGGCTGTCCTTTTATACTTTAGCATTGCTACAACAGTAAGATGACTGTGGTAATATGTCCAAGGGTGGAACGAGAAGAAGCGGTGATGAGGTAGTGGGGTTGGGACTGAGAAGGGAAAAGAAAATAGTGTTAGAGGTCAATATGAACAGTGAAACCCTTATATAGGTGGAAATAAATTAAAACAAATCTGGTAAAAGAGATAATTAGGGAATTTTTTTTTTTGAATTTATTAAGCATATCCCATAAAAATAGGAAAGCGATATTGATGCGGTCATTTAAGAGATTAAGCATCCTTCCCCAATCTCTATCCGAGTTCATCCAACCAGCTGCTACATGTTATCTCCAACGGTAAAATGTGAGGCTCTGTAATTAAATTACTGTAACGGTAAAATGTGAGGCTCCGTAATTAAATTATTGTATCGGTAAAATTGGTTGTTGCAACAACAATTTGTGTGCTCTAGTAATCTGTACAACACTCTCCTTAGATAGCTGCTGTCAAGTAGCTTGTCTTTGTATTCTGTTAACATTACAACACCAATTGTCAGTATTTAATTCAACTCCAAGAATTACGTGACTTAGCATATTTCTTTTTTTTTCTCTTTTTTTTGGGCTCAAATTAAACAATAAAAGATAAAAATTAAACATTCTTAAATAAGAAAAAATGAAAATGAAAATAAAAGAAAAAATATTATAACAAAAACATGTAGGATCCATTTCATTCGAAATGACTGCCTCAGCAATGGGTTGCCTCCCATTGAGCGCTTGATTTAAGGTCCTTCAGCCTGACCTTCCTTGAGTGCTTACACTGCCGATTCACTAAGGAGTAAGACCTCCTTTCAGCAATCTGTAGCTGAATGCATGTAATGCTTAACTCTGTGCCCATTAACTTTGAATTCCTGGCCTGTCTTTTCATCAAAGAGATCAAAAGCCCCATGAGGATAAATTCTAAGCAGCTTGAAAGGTCCAGACCATCGAGATTTCAGCTTTCCTGGAAATAGTCTCAACCTGGTATTATGGAGTAGAACTAGTTGACCAGGAATTAATTTTCTTTGTTGGATGTGTTTGTCATGCCATTGTTTTGTCATTTCTTTATAGATTCTTGCATTTTCATACGAGAATAACCGTAATTCATCAAGTTCACATAGTTGAAGTTTCCTCTGCTCTGCTACAGCATGTATATCCCAATTTAATTGCTTAAGTGCCTAATAGGCTTTAAGAAGACATGCCAAGTGGTGTCTTGTATGCTGTTCTGTAAGCCCATAAGGAGTCATGTAAGTGCAATGACCAATCCTTTCTTGTAGGGTTCACTACCTTTTCTAGAATCTTCTTAATCTCCCTATTAGACACTTCTACCTGGCCATTGGATTGTGGGTGATATGTTGTTGCAATTTTATGCTTGACTCCATATTTAGCCATTACTGCAGCAAATACTTTGTTGCAGAAGTGAGTACCCTCATCACTACTAATTGCTCGTGGAGTGCCAAACCTGGAAAAGATAATTTTCCGAAGAAAATTTTCTAAAGAAAATTCACTATTGCTCTAGCATCATTGATGGGTAATGCTGCAGCTTTTACCCACTTGGAGACATAATCCACAGTAACCAGGATATATAAATTCCCAAAGGATGGTGGGAAGGGGCCCATGAAATCTATTCCCCACACATAAAAAACCTCCATTTTCAGAAATATTTGTCAATGGCATTTCATGTCTTTGAGTTATGTTTCCTGTCCTTTGGCACCTGTCACAACATTTAGCAAACTCATAAGCATTCTTAAAAACAGAAGGCTAGTAATAACCTGATCACAGAACTTTAGCAGCTGTTCTTTGTCCACCAAAATGTCCTCCATATGCTGCAGCATGGCAAGATTGCAGTATATATGGAATTTCTTCCTCTGAAACACATTTTCGTATTACCTGATCTGAGTATAACTTATACAAATATGAGTCATCCCACTGGTAGCTTCTAATATCATAAAGGAATTTCTTTTTCTGCTGAAAATTCAACTCAAGTGGTAGTAATCCACTTACTAAGTAGTTAGCAAAGTGTGCATACCATGGGGATCCTGGTTGATGTAGCATCTATGCATGCTGTAGCACTAACAGTTGTTCATCAGGAAATGTTTCAATGATGTCTTGTTTAGTCAATGTGCTAGTATCTGCTTTTAGCCTAGACAGATGGTCTACTACTTGATTTTCAGTCCTCTTTTTATCCTTAATTTCCAAATCAAACTCTTGAAGCAATAAGAACTATCTGATTAATCTCGATTTGTCATCCCTCTTTGAGATTAGGTGCTTGATGGCTGCATGATCTATGTAGTCTGTCACTTTAGTACCCACCAAGTAAGCTCTAAACTTATCGAAAGCAAATACTACCGCTAGCAGCTCTTTCTTTGTAGTGGTGTAATTAATCTGAGCTTGAGTAAGAGTTTTGCTAGTATAGTATATGTTGTGCAAATTTTATTGAACTCGCAAGTGCACGAATCTATTGTAGAATATATCAATGGTGATGAGTGTCGATCCCACGAGGAGGTGGATTTTAATTGTGTGTAGAATTAATTTTTCTAAATGGGTGGTTGGATTTATGGTAAAGATGATTTGGAATATCCTAATATTTGAATTGAAATGGCAGAATTAAATTAAAGTGGAAACTATAATAATTGTAGCGCTTGGGTATCTGGATCCGTATCAACATGCACCATGGGCTAAATATTCCTTATTAGTGTCAATTAAATCATGAGGGGGGAATCCACACCTCATGAACCACACTCTAATCAATATGGTGCTAAGGGCTTATCGTGCCAAATAATAATAACCTTGTACTAGGGAGCCGGTGAAACCAGGGCGGTATCTAGACAAGATTATTATTATTTATTGACGAGAAGTTAAAACATCCATAAAAACTAGAGGGGAAGAGAAAATAAATTTACCAAATAAAGCCCATGACACATGTTGAGACTTCACCTTCAACCCAAGCTTGAAAGAAAATTAGCTACTCATAATTGAACTAGGGGCAAAATGGGAATTTATTAAAATACGTAGAAAATACAAGATGGAGAAGGAATTACAGAAAATGGAGCCCAAAAATGGATTCAGAGATATCAAATTAGGGGGGGGAGGCCCCCTTTTTATAGATACATTGAGTAAATCATGGCCATCGGATTAAAAACAGTTTGGACGCTCAGGATTGCGCCACGTCATCAGTCAACAGTACGCGGTTTGAACAGTGACACGGTTTGACCACGCGGTTTGAACAGTGACGCGGTTTGGTTGAAAATAATCCTGTGTATATGCATGTACCGTACGCGCGATTTTTGGTCCACTAACATGCTGCCACGTCACCGATCAACAGTGTATATAAATTTTGTCTAATAGAATCGTGACACCTCATCAGTCAATGCCACATCATCGGTCAATGCCACGTCATCGTTCCGTATGTGAATGTCAAAGACATACGATGTGATCGTACATGTGACTAGTGCCGTATATGTGAACAGTGATATTTTTCCTTTTATGCTCCTCCTAAGGTTTTTGACTGTCCTGAGTTCAAAAGTGATGTCTGTTTTTCCATCTGATTTCTCGTTCATTGTGAAATGACCATGATGCCCCTAAAATACATAAAATACTTAATTAAAATAAAACACATGTAATTAAATCACAAGAAGCTTAAATACATAAAAGTAAGGGTGTTAGTAAGACTTGAAATGTAAAATGACGATTTTCTCCTTTATAAATATACATTTTCTAACACTCAACACACCCCCCAACCAGCTTATTGCTAGTCCCTAGCAAATAAAGCGAAAACAAAATTCAAACCCAAAATAATTTTTTTTTTAAACAATCTTGTTTATTCAATCAGACTAATGATAGCAATCAAATAAAAGTATAAGCATTATCTCCAGTCTAAAGAAACATCACACCCACATCAACCATCCACATGAATTAGCCCAGTAGACTTTGTCACAGTTGCTTTCAAGAATGACATGTCAAACCCCAAAATCTCATTGGTAGTAGTGACACTCTCACAAAAAAATTAAACCCAAAAAATAGTCACTCCAATGAATGGTAATTGAGAGAAAATAATAAAGAAGTAATATCACACGCTCTCCCCAAAATGAAAGAAATATGCCCTCAGTTTAGAAATAATACGATCTCAAGTTAAACAAAATGCTAGTCAACCCAATTTATTTATTTATTTATTTTATATGTATCACTACATCTTTTTAGCCCATAAAACTAGCTTCTACTTCAGACTATAGATTCCTAAAATCAAGAAGGACTTTTATTAGGACGTAATGTAAGCTAGGGACATGGCTGACAAACGAAGGAAAATATGAAAAATAAAATATATGTTTGAGAAAAAATAGAGATATTTTGGAAATTACAAGATGCATTTTGCTTATTTATTATTATTATTTTTCTTTTTTTTTTAAACAACAATTATTTTTTTCTTTTGTTTGGCATAACTTCACTGAACAAAATAATTATTTACTTTTTTTTTCAAACATAAATAGGTGATGGAACTTGTAAGATATCGGGTAATACTCCAAATCGGAGTAGGTCAAGATGATAAGTTAACAAATAATTTTTTTTTTAAAGGCTTAAAAGGGTTAACTATGGATTTTTCGCAAAAGGGATGGCTAGAAAGGCTCAAACTGGTCAAAGATGGTCTTTCCATCGTCTTTTAGGGCTCTAAATACTCTTCCATATCTACTAGTTAGATGGGCCTCCAGATGTAGCAACGCACGTTTTTTTGTTCTTTTTTTTTTTTTAATTTTACAACTTTTTTTTTTAGGGGTTAACTCAAAAGAAATCTAGAGATCGTGTATAAAATAATAAACTACTAAGTTGTATGAAGAATGGACAAAAAGGGTTAGTTTCCAAGAAAAATGATAGGCTCAAAAACTTACTTGGTACTTATTATGACATGTTCATTCCTTCAAGCAACTCATATTTGTCTCCGACATCAACATGTAAAGTAGTAAACATGGCGTAACATCACTTAAGACCAAAGATAATACAAATATTAAAATTTGAAATTCATCATGTCATCCAATGTTAAAACAAATCACATAATTTTTTTTTTCAAACAACATTCTACCCCCCAACCAACAAAATGATTAAATACCCAAAAAGGAGGATCACATGTCTGCAAATTTGGCCCGCGGAAAAGATTCAACACAATCTCCAAAACCATTTTAGAATCCGCGATGGTGAAGATGCATTGTCACAACTCAAACAACGACAGCCGATGATGATGAATAGAGGAGTTGCAAGGCTGCGACGGTGGTGAACCCAAGAGAACGAGTTGCGACGGTGGTGAACCAAGCTTGCGACGGTGGTGAATCCAAGAGAACGAGTTGCGACAGTGGCGAACCAAGCTTGCGACGGTGGTGAACCCAAGAGAACATGTTGCGACGGTGGCGAACAAAGCTTGTGACGGTAGCAACTTGGATCGTATGGTTGTTTGGTTGCAGCAGGCGGCAACTTTAATGTGTGAATGTGAGTCTGTAAATTAGGGTTTTTGTTATGTTTGTATTTATATTAAATAATAAATATAATTAAAAAATAATATTAAAATAAGATATCCGGGTCCGAGTTTTGGATATACAGGTTACTCCAAACCTGGAACTGGACCCGGATCTATCCGGGTCGTTAAAATCCATTTCGGATCTTGATTTTTTTACACTCCGGTACGGGTTCAACCCGGTCCGGATTATCCGGGTTCGTCTGGGTTCGGGTTATTCTGCCATCCCTAATCACACGTCACCTCAAAAGGTAGAGTCCAGTCTGGTGCTATAACCACTGGTGTAGTGATCAAAGCTTTCTTCAGTTGTCTAAAAGCTTGAAGACAGTCTTTATCAAAATGAAAAGGCTTATCATGTTCTAGCAGTGAGCATAATGGTTTAGCTACTTTGGAAAAGTCTTTTATGAATCTTCTGTAGAGTCCAGCATGTCCCAAAAAACTTGTAATACCCTTGAGTGAAGTGGGAGGTGACAGTTTATCTATCACTTCTATATTTGTCTTATCTACCTCTATGCCATTTTTAGACACTCTATGACCCAACACTATGTCTTTTTGCACCATGAAGTGGCATTTTTCCCAATTGAGTACTAGTCATCTCACATCTTTTAAGAACTTCTTTTAAGTTGTGTAAACAATCAGTATACGTTTCTCCAAAGACTGAGAAATCATCCATGAAGACTTCCAATGTTTGCTCCACCATATCTAAGAAAATAGATATCATACATCTCTGGAAAGTTGCTGCAGCATTGCATAAACCAAAGGGCATTCTTTTGAAAGCAAAAGTTCCTTAAGGGCAGGTAAACGTAGTCTTTTCTTGATCTTCTAGGGCTATAGCAATTTGGTTGTAACCTGAATACCCATCTAGGAAACAATAATATAGTTTTCCAGCAAGTCTGTCCAACATTTGATCTATGAGTGAAAGTGGAAAGTGAACCTTCTGTGTGGCTTTGTTGAGCTTCCTGTAATCCATACATACCCTCCATCCAATCACTGTTCTTGTAGGAATAAGTTTATTCTTTTCATTTCCTATCACTGTTATTCCTCATTTCTTTAGGACACAGTGTACTAGACTCACCCATGAACTGTCTGATATCGGGTATATGATCTCAACATCAACTCTCATTTTATAGAGTTATCAACAGCCTATGCTTCGTTGCTCCAATTAAATCTACCCTTTTTTAGAAGGTTTGTAAGTGCTTGTGCTAGTACTCCATAATTCGGTACAAACTTCCTGTAGTAACCTGTAAGACCTAAAAAGCCACGTAATTATGAAATATTAGTTGGTCGAGGTCAATTGACCATTACCTCAATCTTTTTCTGGTCTACCTTAACACCATGGCACTTTACAATGTGGCCTAAATATTCAAATGATTGTTGTCCAAAAGCACATTTGCTAGCTTTTAACAAAGAATTGATGTTGCCGTAGAATTTCAAAAACCTGTAAGGCCATACATTAACAGGTTTTGTTCCATCCTTGAGGGTAATGTAATAGTCTACTTCCCTGATAGGGGTCCTTGTTTTGGTTCACATAATATATCTTTGAATGTTGCTAAAATTTGCCGGATGGCTGGTCGTTGGTTTTGATATGGCGAATTTTCTAATATTTGCGAACAAATGGAAAATATTGAATTCCCATGTCTAAGCTCCTTTGACATGGTTCGTAATGACGTAGACTGAATGCTTTGATTCTTAATCCCTTGCAGCCTCCTTGCTCGATCCTGAAATTCTAGTTATGCAACCCAAAAGGGGGGTTGAATTGGGTTTTTAAAAATTATTCAATTCTAAAGCAAAACTCAATGCAAATCTAAAGCGAATTTAAAGCAATAACAAATAAATTTATCATAGTATAAAAAGATAAGGGAAGAGAGATTCAAACACGGGGATTTTTACGTGGTTCGGCCAACCTTGCCTACGTCCACACCTCCAAGCTTTTCGGGCTTGAGGATTCCACTAAGCAAGCCTTCAAGGCTTCAAATGCTTACACTTGACTTTTAAGGTGTCAATAAACCTTTACAATAAGAGATTATCCCCAATCTCTTAACCCAAGTGTATCCCACCACTTACAAGAGATTATTCGATGTCAGCGAGCCGTTATCAAGATATCGGATCGCCGTTTTCTACAGTGAACTATTTTTATAAAATTATAGTTCGACCCCAAAACTTTATAAAATTATATTATGATCCCAAAACTTTATAAAACTTGTCAAATAGGTCCATTTTCAGGATTTTAAGCAATACTTGTTATTATCAAAATTCTCAAAGCTTTTTCAATTGAAACCATTAACATGAGAATAACCAAAAACATTTTCATAGAATATAAAGCCTTTATAAAGTGAGAATGATGATTTAAAAGTATATAAAAACTATTTTGAGCTTTTAAAAGATTAATCAATCTTAATCAAGTTTGTTATCATCAAAATCAATAATAATGAAATATTTATGTTAATAATCTCCCCCTTTTTGATGATGACAAACTTTTCAAGAAGACACTTGTGCAATTTTGCTCCCCCTAAATATTTGCTCCCCCTAAGTAAAATATTTATAGAATTTAACTCCCCCTAAATATGTGCCCATCAATTTTTAACCTCATAAAAAAAATAAAAATTTAACAGAACATATTGATAAATTATCTCCCCCTTTATCATAAAAAAAAAAATAAGCGCAAAAAGATTAAAAAGAGAAGTTCAGAGATTACCCATGGTGGAAAAAAAATTTCGGCAGAATCTCCCCTTAAAAATGAACATATCCTCAACAACAAAAATAGTTCAAACACTCCCATATAAATTCCAATTTTGCAACCAACCTTCATACCAACAAAATCAACATAATCATAAGCAATAACCAAACATGTCATCAAAATCAACTCAATCATAAAGTCCACACATTCAACAAAGTCATCATAAAAGTAGCACAAGCACAATCAAAAGACAAATAACATCATAGCAACTACATGAAATGAGTAATGTCTGTGCGAAAATCATAGGTGCAGAAAACTAAGATGGGGGCTGTGAAGAGGAGCTGCCTGGATCATAACCAAGGTGACCAAGAATGTGGCGTTGGCCAGCAAGTAACTCCATCTGCTGATCTAACATTTGTTACTGAAAGGTCACAAATTCAGATTGAATTCTTGCTTCTTTGAGGACATCCACTGTCAAAAAGCTCGAATGCGATCCTCGAAGCGATCGATCTTTGTAGGAGGCATAGTTGGCTCGGCTGGCTCGGCTGGCTCGTCATCCTAAGAGGATACTGCTGTTGATGCAGCTGCTGCTCGGCGGGGGGCACGTGGTCTAGCGCCAAGACTAAAGTCGGGTAACTCATCCTCGGAATAAATGTCATTGAGCATGCGGTTATCATCCGGTGCTACCAAAGTATCCTCATTCTTAGAGGAAGTAACCTTGATCCACTTGCCTTGCCTCCAATGGAAACCAATCCCCGAGATTATTTCCTTACCCAGCTTCTTGGTCTCAACATATACAGGTTTGGTCAAAGGAACATGAAAGTATCACAGAATCTTACTAATAATGCTACTATATGGAAGAGACCGGTTAGACACAGCAGTGGTAGAGAGCATATGATGCACAATTGTGAATGAAAGATGCACTTGCCTTCCTCGGATGAGAGAGTCAAGTAAACCGACATCTAATCTAGTCACCTCATTAGCATGTCCCTGCCTAGGTGTAATCATGTGCTGGAGAATACTGTGAAGAATTCAGACTTGGAAAGGTAACAATTGAGACCGAAAGGATAATGAGCAGACCTCGTCAGAAAGATCGCGGCGTCTACAGATATTTGTAACGCCCTCAATATGAGTAAACTGACTAAAGTGAAGTTCTTTCTAGCAGTATACATGTTTAGCCCTTCACAGGATATTCCAAGAATACGATCGAGCTCAAATATATCGAACACCTCCAACATGTGTTACAATCCTATCTTTTCGATTAACCAAAATCTCCATATTATAGTAAAACACCTTAACTAAATTTTCATATATTCGATCTTCAATGCCTAAAGCTTCATCCCATTGTCTTAGCATTTGAGGCAAAGTTCTACCACATATAGTAATATCAGAGAAATCGTCGCTATCAATATAGAATGAGGGAGTTACCGCTTTTCCCATGAATTTCTCGTGAAACCGTTGAGCCAGTTCACCATTTAGAAAATGCATGCTGTCAAAATCTTGAGAAAGAGGCCTGGAGGAACTGGAATTGCGTGGAGCTGCTTGCCCGGTTCGGGTACGCCTCGATCGTGAAGCCATTGATGAGTTTGGAGGATTTTAAATCGGTAGAAATGAAGTTTAAGAGATGAGAGAGTGATTACAAGTTGAAATTTGATGGAAAATGGAAGAAATTTGGGTCAAATTTGGCGAGAAAAGTGCAGCTAGTTCTAGGGTTTGAATTTTGGGATTTTTCAATTTTTGAATCAAAAACGAGCTTTGATCGGTTAAAAAGGTTCCAAACAAGATAACAAAGGTTTTTAATGGCTCAATTTGGTGAAAAATGAAAGAAAAGTGATAGATTTGAGAGAGAGACGAAGTTGCAGTCGCGGTTTTAGAGAGAGAGTGTTAAGAGCAAAAACGAAATGGGGAAGAAGATGGGTCACTGTATACTTAACGCATGATAACGACAGCGTCCAGTGAGCTCCCAAAATTTTCCATAAAAACAGCGAGCCGTTAAGTCACTATCGGTGAACCGACAATGTCTAGAATGCTTGCCATGGTTTCTGCCCTAAATGGTTAGCCGTTTTAAAAATAACGACAATACAACTTATGATTTCACACATTTGTTTTAGTGTTTGGCCACAAATAATACATTTCAAGATCATTTCATTGATCCAAAATGTTTTAAGTGCCAGTTCAATGCATAATTCATGAACATATATGTATTTCAACAATTAATTCATACACATATTCAAAAATACACACACCCCACATGGATATCATGATTGAGCATTCCATAGATATTAAATCATCAAATCATACATCAATCAATTTTAATAGACTCAATATAATGAATAAAGATGTTAATATGAAAATTTCATCATCCCAAGTTCATGCTGAATTTTTGAAAATTGTTCTTCACCAAGTGGTTTTGTAAAAATATCGGCAAGTTGTTTCTCTGTAGAAATAAATTCTAATGCAATATCTCCCTTTTGAACATGATCTCTCAAGAAATGATGTCTAATTTCTATATGTTTGGTTCTAGAGTGTTGAATGGGATTCTTTGAAAGATTTATAGCACTAGTATTATCACACTTAATAGGAATTTGTTCAAGATTAATGCCATAATCTCTAAGTGTTGGTTTCATCCAAAGTGCTTGTGCACAACAACTCCCGGCGGTGATATATTCGGCCTCGGTGGTTGAAAGTGCAACCGAATTTTGTTTCTTACTAAACCATGAAACAAGTAAATGACCTAGTAAATGGCAATTGCCACTAGTGCTTTTCCTATCAACTTTGTATCTAGCAAAATCCACATCCGAATAGCATGTTAAATCTATATGAGTGCCTCTAGGATACCAAAGACCAAGATCTATGGTTCCACTTAAATAACGGAAAATTCTTTTTACAACAAGTGATGAGAACCATCAAGGGACCATTAAAACTTCAAGTGATCCTTTGCACATTCATGGAGGCCCAATTACAAGAGCAAGAACCAAAAATATGCAAGCTGCTTTAAATGGATTAATTGAGAAAATATGGATTGAAAATGCAATTCAAGATGCAAGACATCATGAATTGGGCTTGAAGAGAAGACAAGGCATTGTGGGCATTATTCAAGTCATTGGGCAGCCAAATACACAAGTTGTATCAAATGCAGAAAGGTCAAATTCGGAATAAAAACTGTATTGATTGAGCCCGAATTAAAGTGCAAGCTATATACCGTTGGAAAGATAATTAAGTTAGCTTTCCAATAAATTTTACAGAGCTGGATTTGGAGTTCTCTAGAAGGAGTTATGACCAATTCTTTACAGCTTGGTCAGACTTGGGATTTTCAACGAATCCTTTGTTTTTCAACTTATTTGTTTGTTTTGTTTCAAGCTTGTCAATGTGTAAGGTAAGTCTACCATCAATAATGGTGGGCTAACATTAAGTTTGTCAATGATAGCATTAATTATAGTAGGCTAGCATTAAGTTTGTCAAAGATAGCATTGATTATGGTGGGTTGGTGAAGACTTTTGAAACATCTTTTGACAAACCTACTTGGAGGGTTGTTCCAATGTTTCCATTTGGATTTTTAGGATCTTGGGTTTCTTTTAGCCTATTTAAATTCAGCAACCTTGGTATGTAAGATTTAGAGATTAATGTTATTTGAATTTGAAAGATTATTCTTTCTTTGGTTCTTTTGAGAACTAGTGAACTTATCAAGAATTTGCATTCTTGTGGCGTTCTAAATTTAGACTTATCACTCACCTTCTCATCTATTTCTTGAGTGTGGCGTCAATATCATTCTCTATACCTTTGGTTCATGTTTTCTTAAGCATTGGGTCAAGGTTTTGTTTGTCATAAATCTGTTTAGAACTTTCTTGGGAAGTTGAAACTACAAATTAAGTGTGGGTTTTCAAAGTTCCATTGTGGGATTCGTATCATTTGGTATCAGAGCTAGTTTCTAATCAGGTTTGAATGTCTTATTTATATTGATTATCAAAAAGAAAAAAAAAAAGAAAAAAAAAAGAAGAGAAAAACGTACAAAAAAAAAAAAAAGATTACAAAAGGATTCAAGTTCCTTGACATAGTTTACACACATATCAATTTTGTTGCTTTCCTTTCTTCAATTTCCTTTTCATTCTTTGTGTCTTCTTAATTTCTTTTCTTTGTTAGTGTGCTGGATTGTCATATTTGGTGTGCCACTTGGGTTTGTTTGTTTTTTCTTGATTTTGTTTATTTAGTTCAATAAAGAACTAAAAGAGAGAATTAAGTGTGGTAAAAGGCAAAAGTTTGTGAGATCATTAGAGGGTAAAAGCCAATTTGTGTGTTAAACACGAGAGTTAAGTGACATCAAATTGAGTGAAACACGTGAGGGAGTGTTGTGAGGTCTTTTTGCTAACATTCTTTTCAGATCACAAATATGTCAAAAGATCAAGAAGCTATAGACCAATCAATCATGCTCAAAGCCATGCAACAACAATTTGAGCACATGAATCTGATGTTTGGAGAGATCCGTGACAAATTGGAGAGGCAAGACACTGCCATAGCCAATCTACAAAGGGGGCAACAACCAATAGCTCCTAATGTAAGAGGTAATCAAGGGCGTGCTGTCATGGGAGAAGAAGATAGCAATGACATAGATGATTTTGATGACCAGGCCACCGTTGACATGCGTGGAAGAGATAATAGAAGGGCAAGCCGTATGGATCGTGATTTGGGGAGTATCAAACTGAAAATTCCTTCTTTTCAAGGTAAAAATGATCCGGAAGCTTATTTGGAGTGGGAAAAAAAGGTGGAGCTAGTATTTGATTGCCACAACTACTCTGAGGAGAAAAAGGTAAAACTAGCTGCTGTTGAATTTACTGATTATGCTATTATTTGGTGGGATCAACTTGTTTTGAGTAGGAGACGAAATCGTGAAAGGCCTATAAACACTTGGGAGGAGATGAAGGCCATCATGAGGAGGAGATTTGTTCCTAGTCATTATTATAGGGAGCTGCACCAAAGGCTTCAAAGTCTTACACAAGGTTCTAGAAGTGTGGAAGATTACCACAAGGAGATGGAAATAATCACGATTCGAGCCAACATTGAAGAAGAACGAGAGGCCACTATGGCAAGATTTTTACATGGGTTAAATCAAGATATTGCTAATGTGGTTGACTTGCAGTACTATGTTGAGTTGGAAGACATGGTTCACATGGCCATGAAAGTGGAACGACAATTTAAAAAGAAAGGTTCCACTAGAACCAATTTGGGTTCATCTTCCTCATGGAAGTCAAAATGGAGCAAAGATGAAAAGGTTGTTTCAAAGCCTAAGATTGAGCCAATCAAGGATCATAAAGAGGGAGGCAACCAAAGTAAAGGTAAATCTGATTCCCAACACTCTAGAAATAGAGATATTAAGTGTTTTAAATGTTTGGGGACAGGTCATATTGCATCTCAATGCCCAAATAAGAGAGTAATGATCTTGAGGGATGATGGTGATGTTGAAACCGAGAGTGAATCAGATGATGATCCTATGCCACCTTTGGAGGATGCTAATGATGGTGTAGAATATCCTGTTGATGGTAAATTGATGGTTGCTAGGCGTGCTCTCAACATGCAAGTAAATGAGGATGGAGGTACAACGTGATAACATCTTTCATACTAGATGCCACATCAAAGATAAGGTATGTAGTATGATAATTGATGGTGGAAGTTGTACTAATGTAGCTAGCACTAGTTTAGTTGAAAAATTAAAGTTGAAAACTTTGAAACATCCGAGGCCATATAAGCTACAATGGCTGAATGATTGTGGGGAAGTTAAAGTAAATAAACAAGTGCTAGTTTCATTCTCTATTGGGAGATACAAGGATGAGGTTCTATGTGATGTAGTACCCATGCATGCTGGACACATTCTTTTGGGTCGACCTTGGCAATATGATAGGCGTGTGACACATGATGGATACTTAAATAGATATTCTTTTGTAATGAATAAAAGGCAAATCACTCTTGTACCATTAACACCTAGACAAGTGTATGAGGATCAAATGTCAATAAAAAAAGAGAGTGATACAAAAAATGAAAATGAGAGTACAAAAGAAAGAGAGATTGAGAGAAAAGCAAGTGAAAAGATAGAAGAGAGAAAGAGAGGCAGCAAGTGAACTTGTTTGCAAAAGAGAGCGAGGTTAAGAGGGCTTTCTTTTCAAAACAGCCAATCGTTGTACTTTTGTGCAAAGAGGCTTGTTTACACACTAATGAGCATAACTCTTCTTTGCCTAGTGCTATTGTGACTCTTTTGCAGGACTTTGATGATGTGTTTCCAAATGAAGTCCCTAACGGTTTGCCACCTATTAGGGGAATTGAGCATCAAATAGACTTCGTCCCTGGAGCTACCATTCCTAATAGACCTGCATATAGAAGTAACCCCGAGGAGACAAAGGAGCTTCAAAGGCAAGTTGAAGAACTCTTGGAAAAAGGGTATGTGAGGGAGAGCATGAGCCCATGTGCGGTACCCGTTTTACTAGTGCCCAAAAAGGATGGAACATGGAGGATGTGCTGACTGTCGTGCAATTAATAAAATCAGTGTAAAGTATCGACATCCTATTCCTAGACTTGATGACATGCTTGATGAATTGCATGGTTCTTGTGTGTTTAGTAAAATTGATCTTAAAAGTGGATATCATCAAATTAGGATTAGAGAGGGAGATGAGTGGAAAACTGCCTTTAAAACAAAATATGGTTTATATGAGTGGTTAGTGATGCCATTTGGGTTATCTAATGCACCTAGCACTTTTATGAGGTTAATGAACCATGTTTTGCGTGCTTTTATTGGCAAATTCGTAGTTGTCTATTTTGATGATATTTTGATCTATAGCAAAGGCTTAGATGAACACATTGAACATTTGCAAAGTGTATTGACTGTTTTAAGGAAGGAAAAGTTGTATGCTAATTTGAAGAAGTGTTCCTTTTGTACAAATCAGATTGTTTTTCTTGGTTATGTTGTAAGTGCTAAAGGAATTGAGGTTGATGAAGAGAAGGTAAAGGCTATTAAAGAGTGGCCTACACCTAAAAGTGTAAGTGAGGTAAGAAGTTTTCATGGTTTGGCTAGTTTTTATAGAAGATTTGTGAAAGATTTTAGCACCCTTGCTGCACCATTAACTGAAATTGTGAAGAAACATGTGGGATTTAAGTGGGGTAGTGAACAAGAAAGGGCATTTAATCTAATTAAGGAGAAATTGGTTTCTGCACCATTACTTGCTTTACCTGATTTTACTAAAACTTTTGAAATTGAGTGTGATGCTTCAGGTATAGGCATTGGAGCTGTTTTGATGCAAGAAGGGCGTCCAATTGCTTACTTTAGTGTAAATTGAGTGGAGCAGCCCTAAACTATCCTACCTATGACAAGGAGATGTATGCATTGGTGAGAGCATTGGAAACTTGGCAACATTATCTTCTACCTAAAGAGTTTGTTATACACACTGATCATGAGTCCTTGAAGCATTTGAAAGGGCAAGGTAAGTTGCATAAGAGACATGCCAAATGGGTTGAATTTATTGAGCCATTTCCTTATGTGATCAAATATAAACAAGGTAAGGAGAATGTGGTGGCTGATGCATTATCTAGAAGGTATGCACTTATCTCTACATTAAATGCAAAGTTGTTAGGATTTGAGTACATTAAAGAATTATATGTTAACGATCCTGATTTTGCTAATGTGTTTAATGCTTGTGAGAAAGTTGCATTTGGTAAGTTCTATAGGCATGATGGGCTTTTATTTAGAGAAAATAAATTGTGTGTGCCTCATAGTTCTTTATGGAATTGCGTGAAGCTCATGGGGGTGGTTTAATGGGACATTTTGGCATTGCAAAGACTTTAGATGTTTTAAAAGAACACTTCTTTTGGCCACATATGAAACGTGATGTTGAAAGAATATGTGAGAAGTGTATCACTTGTAAACATGCTAAGTCTAGAGTTTTACCCCATGGATTGTATAACCCTCTACCCATACCTAGTGAACCTTGGGTTGATATTTCTATGGACTTTGTTTTGGGTTTACCTAGGTCCAAAAGGGGAAGTGATTCTGTTTTTGTTGTTGTTGATAGGTTTTCAAAGATGGCACATTTCATTCCATGTCACAAAACTGATGATGCAACAAACATAGCTAATTTGTTTTTCAAGGAAATAGTCAGGTTGCATGGAGTACCAAGGAGTATAGTTTCAGATCGAGATGCTAAGTTCTTGAGCCACTTTTGGAAAACTTTGTGGGGTAAGTTGGGTACTAAACTTTTATTTTCTACTACTTGTCATCCACAAACTGATGGACAAACTGAGGTTGTAAATAGAACTCTACTTTGTTGCGTGCCATTATTCAAAAGAACTTGAAAACTTGGGAAGAATGTTTGCCACATGTTGAATTTGCTTACAATAGAACTGTCCATTCAGCTACTAAATTTTCACCATTTGAGATTGTATATGGTTTTAATCCATTAACTCCTTTGGATTTATTACCTTTACCTATTAATGAGCGTGCTAGTATGGATGGTAAAAAGAAAGCTGAATTTGTCAAGCAATTGCATGAGAGAACGCGACAACACATAGAAAAGAGAACTGAACAATATGCTACTCAAGCCAACAAAGGACGTAAGCAAGTGGTTTTTCAGCCTGGAGATTGGGTGTGGGTGCATATGAGAAAGGAGAGGTTCCCAGCACAAAGGCATTCCAAGTTGCTTCCAATGGGAGATGGTCCATTTCAAGTGGTTGCACGGATCAATGACAATGCCTACAAATTGGATCTTCCTGGTGAGTATAATGTGAGTGCTACTTTCAATGTTTCTGATCTTTCTCCTTTCGATGTAGGTGAAGATTCGAGGACGAATCCTTTTGAAGAGAGGGGGAATGATGAGAACCATCAAGGGACCATTAAAACTTCAAGTGATCCTTTGCACATTCATGGAGGCCCAATTACAAGAGCAAGAGCCAAAAATATGCAAGCTGCTTTAAATGGATTAATTGAGAAAATATGGATTGAAAATGCAATTCAAGATGCAAGACATCATGAATTGGGCTTGAAGAGAAGACAAGGCATTGTGGGCATTATTCAAGTCATTGGGCAGCCAAATACACAAGTTGTATCAAATGCAGAAAGGTCAAATTCGGAATAAAAACTGTATTGATTGAGCCAGAATTAAAGTGCAAGCTATATACCGTTGGAAAGATAATTAAGTTAGCTTTCCAATAAATTTTACAGAGCTGGATTTGGAGTTCTCTAGAAGGAGTTATGACCAATTCTTTACAGCTTGGTCAGACTTGGGATTTTCAACGAATCCTTTGTTTTTCAACTTATTTGTTTGTTTTGTTTCAAGCTTGTCAATGTGTAAGGTAAGTCTACCATCAATAATGGTGGGCTAACATTAAGTTTGTCAATGATAGCATTAATTATAGTAGGCTAGCATTAAGTTTGTCAAAGATAGCATTGATTATGGTGGGTTGGTGAAGACTTTTGAAACATCTTTTGACAAACCTACTTGGAGGGTTGTTCCAATGTTTCCATTTGGATTTTTTAGGATCTTGGGTTTCTTTTAGCCTATTTAAATTCAGCAACCTTGGTATGTAAGATTTAGAGATTAATGTTATTTGAATTTGAAAGATTATTCTTTCTTTGGTTCTTTTGAGAACTAGTGAACTTATCAAGAATTTGCATTCTTGTGGCGTTCTAAATTTAGACTTATCACTCACCTTCTCATCTATTTCTTGAGTGTGGCGTCAATATCATTCTCTATACCTTTGGTTCATGTTTTCTTAAGCATTGGGTCAAGGTTTTGTTTGTCATAAATCTGTTTAGAACTTTCTTGGGAAGTTGAAACTACAAATTAAGTGTGGGTTTTCAAAGTTCCATTGTGGGATTCGTATCAACAAGTAAATGAGATTCCTTGGGACATGATTGAAATCTTGCACACAAACATACACTAAACATGATATCGGGTCTACTTGAGGTTAAGTAAAGTAAAGATCCGATCATACCTCGATACATTTTGATATCTACTTCTTTGCCTTTTTCATCTTTGTCAAGCTTAATTGTTGTGCTCATTGGAGTGCTTTTGGTCTTTGAATCATCAATGCCAAATCACTTGAGTAGGTCTTTGACATACTTGGCTTGATTTATGAAAATTTCTTCCTCATTTTGTTTTATTTGTAGCCCAAGAAAGTACTTCAACTCTCTCATCATACTCATTTCAAACTCTTTACTCATACAAGATGAAAAATCTTTACACAACAATTCATTGGTAGAGCCAAAAATAATATCATCAACATAAATTTGAACAACAAGAATATATTGGTTCTTATGCTTAACAAAGAGAGTAGTATCCGCTTTACCCATCGAAAAATCGTTATCCAATAAGAAATTCTTAAGCCTACCATACCATGCTCTAGGTGCTTACTTTAATCCATACAACTTATAGACATGATTTGGAAATTTTTCATTTTCAAAACCAGGGAGTTGTTTCACATAAACTTCCTCCATAATAAAACCATTTAAGAATGCACTTTTGACATCCATTTGAAATAAAATAAAATCTTTATGATATGCAAAGGCTAATAGCATCCTAATGGATTCTAGTCTTGTTACGGGTGCAAATGTTTCATCAAAATCAATTCCCTCTTCTTGGTTGTAACCTTGAACCACTAGTCTAGTTTTATTCCTTACAACTATACCAGATTCATCCATTTTATTTCTAAATACCCATTTAGTGCCTATAATGGATTGGTGTTCTGGTTTAGGAACTAATGCCCACACATTATTTCTCTCAAATTGATTTAACTCCTCTTGCATTGCCATAATCCAAGATTCATCATTTTCCGCATCCGCAAAGGATTTTGGTTCAATTTGAGATATGAATTCAGCATGTTCACGAGTGTTTCTAAATGATGATCTAGTAGTTATGCTATTTGAGGGATCTCCTAAAATTAAGTCCTTAGGATGAGAAGAAACATACCTCCACCCCTTGGGGAGTGATTGAGAAGTACCTTCATTTTGCTCATCTTGATTCCCATGAGATGTATCCTTTTGGCTATCCTTTGATGACTCTTTTTGTAATTCTTCATCTGCATCATTATCAACAACAACTTTCTCCATAGAGGAGGGGTTAGATTCATAAAATGTAACATGCATAGATTCTTCCACAACTAGAGTTCTTTTGTTATAAACTCTATAAGCTTTGCTTGAGTTTGAATATCCAAGAAAGATACCAACATCGGATTTTGGATCAAATTTGCCAAGATTATCTTTTTTGTTCAAAATAAAACATTTGCATCCAAAAGAACCAATGTTGGGTTTTCTATCTTTCCAAAGCTCATATGGAGTTTTATTAAGATTAGGTCTAATCAACACACGATTTAAAACATAACAAGCGGTGTTGACGGCCTCGGCCCAAAAATACTTTGGCAATGAATTTTCATTCAACATAGTCCTAGCCATTTCTTGAATTGACTTATTCTTTCTCTCAACAACTCCATTTTGTTGTGGAGTTCTAGGTGATGAAAATTGATGCACAATGCCTAGATTATTGCAAAAGGTTTCAAATGCATAGTTTCAAACTCTCCGTCATGATCACTTCTAATGCATGCAATACCATACCATTTTTCATTTTGAATTTTCTTACAAAGCACTTTAAAAGCATCAAGAGCATCATCCTTATTAGCTAAGAATAATACCCATGTGTATCTTGAAAAATCATCAACAATTACAAAAGCGTAATATTTTCCACTCAAGCTAGCATACCTTGAAGGTCCAAATAAATCTATATGAAGTAATTGAAGCGGTTTTAAAGTAGAAATATGACTTTTGCTTTTAAAAGAGGTTTTGATTTGTTTACCAAATTGGCATGCTTCACAAATTTTATCTTTTTGAAAACCGATTTTTGGAAGACCTTTAACTAAATTATTTTTGGAAATCTTTGAAATTAAATACATGCTTGCATGTCCTAGTCTTCTATGCCATAACCAACCATCATCATGCAATGCCGAAAAACATTTATCATGAGTAGATGCACATTCTATATCAATTGTGTAAAACATTACCACATTTATTTCCCATCACATGCATTCTCAATAACACAACTAACTTTATCAAAAACAACTTTATAACCTTTGTCACATAATTGACTAATACTAATCAAGTTGTGTTTTAAATTCTCAACCAAACATACATTCTCAATTAGAGTTGAGGAAACTTTACCAACATTTCCAATTCCGAGAATTTTTCCTTTTGAGCTGTCTCCAAAAGATACGTCTCCACAATTTTCAATTTTGGTGAAGCTTGAGAACCATGCATAGTTTCTGGTCATGTGTCTTGAACAACCACTGTCCAAGTACCATTTATTTTTCTTTTTCTTCATGCCCTGTAGAGAAAATTTCAAGTTTTAGGTACCCAAAACTTTTTGGGTCCTTGAGAGTTAGCAATGGTTCCTTTTGGAACCCAAATGCATTTCATACCATAATATACATTTCTTTTTCCTGGACACCTATTTTTCATATGACCATCTTGATTATAGAAATGACATATAACTTGATTGCTACTAGATGTACTCTTCACAAAGTAGTTCTTATAATATTTTTGTTTCAAGTTTGACTTATAACCAATACCCCCTTTGTCAAACACACATTTTTGTGAATTGAGCATGTTATCCAACATCTTTTGCCCATTTGTAAATTTCAAAACAATCTCATTTAACTCATTGCTCTTTTTCTTAAGCGTTTCATTTTCATTTTTCAAATCATCTATGTGTGATTCTAAATGCTCATGTGAGGTGCTAGGTTTCTCATTTGATAATGCAATTCTATCATGCAATGTTTTGTTCTCTACTTCTAGGCATGTAATTTTTGCATTTAGAGATTCATTTTCATTTTTGAGCTTTACCATTTCCTTTTTAAGACATACATTCATTTTACCAATCTTCATCAACTCATTATGTAATTCTTTAAAAGCATCATACAATTCATCATAAGTATGATCACTTACCTCATTGAGATCATCATCATCTCCTATTGCCATAAGTGCTAGGTTTGATACTTCTTGCGACTCTTCTTCATCACTTAAATCTTCATCGCTATCATCCCAAGTTGCAACCATGGCTTTCTTCTTGAGTTTGTTGATAAGTGGGTGTTAACATGAATATGTTAATAATATTGATTTTAATGATAACAAACTTTAAATGGTTTTTGATTAAAATGTTGGAGCTATTCCTTAATAAACAAAAGCCTTATAATAATTCCAATTATATTCATAAAAGTTGGATAACTGTTAAAATTCAAATTGGAAAATGATTCTCAGAAAATCGCTTAAAATGCAATTATGGAAATAAACGGTAAATCGTTTTCTTTTAAACGGTTAATTGATTAAAACCATAGAGCAACAAATTGCCTAAGCTCTAACCAATTAAGAAAAACAGAAAACACAAAAGGTTGGGAAGGTTACTGAAATTTAACGGCGAACCGTTTAATTAAACGGTTAACCGATAAAATCCAGAATGAAAGATTGTACTTGGAAACAAACGGCAAAAGCTTAACTGAAACGGATAAGGCTAACTTGTTTTTTATCGGAAACAAACGAATTAATTACAAACTAACCAATAAATTCCAGAAAGATTATTTCATATAAATCTTTAACCATTTAGTATGAACTAACAACTGAAGTTTATCTTGCAGGTCTCTGGAATTTAACGGCTAACGGGTAAGCCTAAACGGCAAACCGTTTATTTGAAATTTGGCCCAACGGTAACTTTTGACCAGCCTAAATGGTTAACCGTTAATGGCTAACGGCGAACCGTTTTCGGGCAGACAGTTTGTAACGGCTAGTTTTTCAGCTCCAACTATAAATAAGCTCATACAAATTCAAACAAGATTGATCACAACACGACCATTGAGCTTATATTCGAGAATACAATCTTCATAGAGCTTTAAAACACATTCTTGCTTCATCTATTCACACATTGGGCATTGATTTGTAATCTTAAATATTGTGTGAGAGAAAAATAATTTTTAATCTTTTACTTTGAGTGATTGTAAGTGTTGGGATACACTTGGGTTAAGAGATTGGGGATAATCTCTTGTTGTAAAGGTTCATTGACACCTTGGAAGTCAAGTGTAAGCATTTGAAGCCTTGGAGGCTTGCTTAGTGAAATCCTCAAGCCCGGAAAGCTTGGAGGCGTGGACGTAGGCGAGGTTGGCCGAACCACGTAAAAATCTTCGTGTTTGAATCTCTCTTCCCTTATCTTTTTATATTGTAATTGATTTAATTGTTATTCCATTAAATTCATTTTAGATTTGCATGATAATTTGTTTTAGAATCAAATAATTTTTAGAATCACCCCCCCCTCTTGGGTTGCATACCTGTATTTCATTTGGTATCAGAGCCTTGTTCTCTTGTTAGGACTTAATCGTCTAGAGTAAAAGATCCATGGCAACCCTAAATGACTCAACCTTTAGAGAAGGGCAATCCACAACTAGACCATCGTTCTTTGACGGTAATAACTATGCATATTGGAAAACTAGAATGAGAATCTATTTGCAAGCTTTAGATTATGAAATTTGGGAAGTTGTTTGTGATGGTCCATTCATGCCTATGTTTGAAGATGAAGTAGGAGATGATATTCCTAAACCATAAAGTCAATAGAGTGAGTTAGAAAAGAGAAAAATGTCCTTAAACTCCAAGCCAATGAATGCCTTGTTCTGTGCTCTTGATAAGAAAGAATTCCATAGATTATCTAGTTGTGAAAGTGCACAAGAAATATGGAATAAACTTGAAGTTGTCTATGAAGGGACAAATCAAGTTAAAGAGTCTAAAATTAGTAGATACACTCGTCAATATGAATTGTTCCAAATGGAATGAAATGAAAATGTGTATTCTATGTATACTAGATTTACAGACATAGTGAACACCCTCGGAGCTTTGGGAAAGACCTTCCCAAATAGCGAGAAAGTTAAGAAAATCATTAGGTCACTTCCAAAAGAATGGAGACCTAAAAGAACCACTATTGAAGAGGCCAAATATTTAAATACTTTACCTCTTGATGATTTAATTGGTTCTCTCATTTCATATGAAGAAGATTTGGCAGTAGAAAAAAGGCATGAGGAGAAGAAGAAAAACATTGCTCTCAAAGCTTCAAAATATGCGAGCGATGGGGAGAGTGAACCGGATGATGAAGAGCTGGCCATGCTAGCAAGAAGGTTCAGAAAATTCTTCAAGAAAACCAGAGAGCAAAGAAATTTTAGAAACTTCAAGAACCAAAGGGAGAAGAAAAAGGTAATCACATGCTATGAATGCAAAAAGCCTGGCCATATAAGATCGAAGTGCCCACTTATCAACAAACTCAAGAAGAAAGCCATGGTTGCAACTTGAGATGATAGCGAGGAAGATTCAAGTGATGAAGAAGGGTCGCAAGAAGTATCAAACCTAGCGCTTATGGCAATAGGAGGGGATGATGATCTCAATGAGGTAAGTGATCCCACCTATGATGAATTGTATGATGCTTTTAAAGAATTGCATAATGAGTTGATGAAGATTGGTAAAAAGAATGTATGTCTTAAAAAGGAAATGGCAAAGCTTAAAAATGAAAATGAATCTCTAAATGCAAGAATTGCATGCCTAGAAGTAGAGAACAAAACATTGCATGATGAAATTGCATTATCAAATGAGAAACCTAGCATCTCACATGAGCATTTAGAATCACACATAGATGATTTGAAAAATGAAAACGAAATGCTTAAGAAAAAGAGCAATGAGTTGAATGAGATTGTTTTGAAATTTACAAATGGGCAAAAGATGTTGGATAATATGTTTAACTCACAAAAATGTGTTTTTGATAAAGGAGGACTTGGGTATAAGCCTAACTTGAAGCAAAAGTATTATAAGAATTATTTTGTTAAAGCTACCTCCACAAGTGATCATAAGATTGTTTGCCATTATTGTAATCAAATTGGTCACATGAAATATAGATGTCCCGTGAAAAGGAATGCATATTATGGTGTCAAATGTATTTGGGTTCCAAAAGGAACCGTTGCTAACTCTCAAGGACCCAAAAAGCTTTGGGTACCTAAAACTTGAGATTTTCTTTGTAGGGCTTAAGAAGAAAAATAAATGGTACTTGGTGGTTGTTCAAGGCACATGACCGGAAATTATGCATGGTTCTCAAGCTTCACCAAAATTGAAAATAGTGGAGACGTATCTTTTGGAGACAACTCAAAAGGAAAAATTCTTGGAATTGGAAATGTTGGTAAAGTTTCCTCAACTCTAATTGAGAATGTATGTTTAGTTGAGAACTTGAAACACAACTTAATTAGTATTAGTCAATTATGTGACAAAGGTTATAAAGTTATCTTTGATAAATTTAGTTGTGTTATTGAGAATTCATGTGATGGCAAGATCTTATTTGTTGGGAATAGATGTGGTAATGTTTATATCATTGACATAGAATGTGCATCTACTCTTGATAAATGCTTTTTGGCATTGCATGATGATAGTTGGTTATGGCATAGAAGGTTAGGACATGCAAGTATGGATTTGATTTCAAAAATTTTGAAAAATGATTTAGTTAAAGGTCTTCCAAAAATTGGTTTTCAAAAAGATAAGATTTCTTTCAAAAATAAAAATCATATTTCTACTTCAAAACCACTTCAACTTCTTCACATAGATTTATTTGGGCCCTCTAGATATGCTAGTTTACATGACAAATATTATGCATTTGTGATAGTGGATGATTATTCTAGATATACATGGGTATTATTCTTAGCCAATAAGGATGATGCTCTTGATGCCTTTAAAGGGCTTTGTAAGAAAATACAAAATGAAAAAGGGTATGGTATTGCATGCATTAGGAGTGATCATGGAGGAGAGTTTGAAAATCATGCATTTGAGATTTTTTGTAATGATTTTGGCATTGAGCATCAATTTTCATCACCTAGAACTCCACAACAAAATGGAGTTATTGAGAGAAAGAATAGATCCATTCAAGAAATGGCTAGGACTATGTTGAATGAAAATTCATTGCCTAAGTATTTTTGGGCCGAGGCCGTCAACACCGCTTGTTTTGTTTTAAATCGTGTGTTGATTAGACCTAATCTTAATAAAACTCCATATGAGCTTTGGTTATTTCAAAGTGTTTGGATGCAAATGTTTTATTTTGAACACAAAAGACAATCTTGGCAAATTTGATCCAAAATCTAATGTTGGTATTTTTCTTGGATATTCAAACTCAAGCAAAGCTTATAGAGTTTATAACAAAAATACACTAGTTGTAGAAGAATCTATGCATGTTACATTTGATGAGTCTAACCCCTCCTCTGCGGAGAAAGGAATAAATTATGATGATGCAGATGGAGAGTTACAAGAAGAACCATCAAAGGATAAACAAGAGAATGCACCACAAAGAAATCAAGAGGATGAACAAGAAGAGCAAACAAATATGGATTAACATGAAGGTACTTCTCAAGCACTCCCCAAGGAGTGGAGGTATGTTTCTTCTCACCCAAAGGATGTAATTTTAGGAGATCCCTCACGAGGTGTTACAACTAGATCATCACTTAGAAATACTTGTGAGCATAATGCATTTATTTCTCAAATTGAACCCAAATCCTTTGAGGATGCGGAAAATGATGAATCTTGGATTATGGCAATGCAAGAGGAGTTAAATCAATTTGAAAGAAACAATGTGTCGGAATTAGTTCCTAAATCAGAACATCAATCCGTCATAGGTACAAAATGGATATTTAGAAATAAGATGGATGAATTCGGTGTGGTTGTAAGAAATAAAGCTAGATTAGTGGCTCAAGGTTACAACCAAGAAGAAGGAATTGATTTTGATGAAACATTTGCACCCGTAGCTAAACTAGAATCAATTAGAATGTTTTTGGCATTTGCATATTATAAAGATTTCATTTTATTTCAAATGGATGTGAAAAGTGCTTTTTTGAATGGTTTTATAATGGAAGAAGTGTATGTAAAACAACCCCCTAGTTTTGAAAATGAAAAATTTCCAAATCATGTTTATAAGTTATTTAAAGCTTTGTATGGCTTAAAACAAGCACCTAGAGCATGATATGATAGGCTTAAGAATTTCTTGTTAGAAAATGATTTTTCAATGGGTATAGCGGATACTACTCTCTTTGTCAAATATAAGGACAAAGACATACTTGTTGTTCAAATTTATGTTGATGATATTATTTTTAGTTCTACTAATGAATTGTTGTGTAAAGAATTTTCATCTTGCATGAGTAATGAATTTGAAATGAGTATGATGGGAGAGTTGAAGCACTTCCTTGGGCTGCAAATAAAACAAAATGAGGAAGGAATTTTCATAAATCAAGCCAAGTATGTAAAAGATCTACTCAAAAGATTCGGCATTGATGACTCAAAGACCAAAAACACTCCAATGAGCACAACAACCAAACTTGACAAAGATGAAAAAGGCAAAGAAGTGGATATCAAAATGTATCGAGGTATGATCGGATCTTTACTTTATTTAACTGCAAGTAGACCCGATATCATGTTTAGTGTATGTTTGTGTGCAAGATTTCAATCATGTCCCAAGGAATCCCATTTGCTTGCTATTAAAAGAATTTTCCGTTATTTGAGTGGAACCATAGATATTGGCCTTTGGTATCCTAGGGGAACTCATATAGATTTAACATACTATTCGGATGCGGATTTTACCGGCTATAAAGTTGATAGAAAAAGCACTAGTGGAACTTGCCATATCCTAGGTCACTCACTTGTTTCATGGTTTAGCAAGAAACAAAATTCTGTTACACTCTCAACTACCGAGGCTGAATATATAGCTGCAGGAAGTTGTTGTGCACAAGCTCTTTGGATGAAACAAACACTTAGAGACTATGGTATTAACCTAGAACAAATTCCTATTAAGTGTGATAATACTAGTGCTATAAATCTTTCAAAGAATCTCATTCAATACTAGTGCTATAGAAATAAGACATCATTTCATGAGAGATCATGTTCAAAAGGGGGATATTGCGTTAGAGTTTATTTCTACAGAAAAACAACTCGCTGATATTTTTACCAAACCTCTTGGCGAAGAACAATTTTCAAAGATTCGGCATGAACTTGGGATGATGAAATTTTCGCATTAACATCTCTATTCATGCTATTGAGTGTATTGAATTGATTGACTTATTGGTGATTTGATGATTTAAATGCTTAAGCTTGATATTCAAATGATGTGCTTGCTTTGTTAATTCTTGATTGATTATATGAATTAATTGCTTGAATACATGTTCATGAATCATGCATTAAAATGGCTCATAAAACATTTTTAGATCAATTAAATAATCTTGGAATGTATTATTTGTTGGCCAAAAATTAAATCAAATGTGCAAAATTATAGATAAAATAAACGACTAACCGTTTCCAATAAACGGTGTACCATTTTATTCCAGAAACTAGATTATGATGTCTGCCTTTTAACCCTTTTACCATTTGATGCAATCGGTAAACCGTTTAAAAACATAAAGCTCTCTAGAAGTTACTCCTTAGCCGTTAAGAGGTTAACCTTTTACCGTTTCCCATTCTTTAGCCTCTGGAAGTTACCCCTTTAACCGTTTAAATAAACGGTTAACCGTTTTCGTGAATATAAAACTGTTCAAAGGTTTTCTTCTTCCTCTTCAGTTGCCATTTCACCGTTTCGGCCATTGTTGCGAAGCCGACACTTCCTCTGTCCTCAAATCTTCATTTTCCTTGTTTTTCTTGCCAAATCAAACCTATAACATCATTTCTTATCACCTTTAGAACACTTTCACCAATTCCAATCTTCAAATCAGGCCCAAAATTGAAAAATCCCAAATCTAAACCCTAAGTGCAGCCATTCGGGTTTCTTCTTTTTTAACATGATTCTTGCCCTTCTTCAACCAAATTGAGCCTCAAAATCACATCCTTTACTCATTCCTAAACAAATAATCGGTTCATCTTCTTCTCATCTCATCTCTCTCGAAATTTTCAAACTCCCTTATTCTTCACCATGGCTGCACCCCCTCGGAGAAATCTCAGGAGAAAATCTGTGCCTCCAAGGAATCCTATACCACCACGGGAAGTCTCTGAATTCACAAGAATTCATTTCCCCATGCCTTCCTTGGCCAAGCGGTTCGAGGATCGCTTCAATGGTCGAAAGGTACTTGACTCTTCCTATGTTGAAATAGATGATTTCAGTACCTTAGTTGTATGTGGTAGAAGCATTAGGGATATGCTTCAGCCTTGGGAGTCTGCCATTGACTTTGATGACCGAGTTTATCCCAATTTAGTGCGAGTCTTTTATTCGAACATGGAAATCTCCGCAACTCGTCTAGATAGGATAGTTACTCAAGTCGGCGGTGTGCCTATAGAGTTTGATGATGAGGACCTAAATGGCTTTCTAGGTATCTCTAGTGAGGGTCATGAAATTTATACCTCTAGGAAAGCCCTTTCTTTTGACGGTTTTAGTCATGTTGATGGAGTCCGTAATATTTGTCGCCGTCGAGACTTGTCTAATGAGATCTGTAATCTACCTTTTCGGTCTCAACTTTTACCTCTCCAAGTTCGCATTCTTCACACTATTTTACAGCACATAGTGACACCTAGGAAGGGTCACTCGGATGAGGTTACGAGGTTGGACGTTGGCCTATTAGATAGCCTCATTTCAGGTCGTCCCATTAACCTCGACTATGTTATTGTGCGGCACATGTTGAGTACTCCCGCGGCTAACTACCACTTGCTTCCATATGGCAGTATCATTACTAAGATACTGCGACACTTTGAGGTGCTTCTTCTCGATACCGGTTATATGGAGACTAGACGGATTGGTCCAGAGGCCATGACTAGTATCAGTTTTTCTAGGAAGAATGGAGAGTGGATAAAGACTAAAAACTCCAAAAACCGGGATACCTTGATTGCTCCAGAGGACGATCGGATGCTCAACGATGTCTATCCTCCCGACAAGCTTCCAGATTTTAGATTAGGAGCTCATCCTCATCCTCCGCGTCTCCGTTTTGTCCCCCGGCCTCCAGCTGACTCTGACTTTAAGGAGCGTGCGATGGATGCTGACATTCCCTCCTCTTCCGGCTCTCGAGCGACCTCGCTCCGAGCCATCTATTGTTGGCGACCCTCGCTTTAAGCCACCTCCGGCTCAGTTCAACCCCGCCGGATGTTGTGAGAGTTGATTGATGTTCACTAGATTTGAAGTGATTCTCGATTGGTTGGACACTTTTTCCTGTGACCACCAGCAGCTTTCAGACCTTCCAGTATCAGAGCATTGATCAAAAACTTAAGCTTAAAGCTGGACAACGCACTCTTCTTCGCTATTTTCGCTATGATCCGGGGAGCACATCTTCTCCACCTCCATAGTTTCTGAGTTCTATTTTCGCACATACATTTCATATTTTGTTTGTTTGTGTGTTACTATTTATATTTTTATATACACTGTTACCTCTATATGATCTTGATGGATTTTGATGACATGTTTTTGTGATGTTCTTGATGTTGGATGACTTGATATTGGTTGATGAAATTGTTGGTTTATTGGTTGATGAAATTGTTGGTTTATTGGTTGATGGAGTTGTTGGTTTGTTGGATGATGGAGTTGTTGTTAATATATTTTGGAAGTGTTTTTAATCTCATTTTGTATTAGTGGTTTTGCTCTATTTTAAGGGGAAACTCTGCCAAATTTTTCGCTCGCCAAAACTAGGTAACTTCTTTCTTCTACAGATTTACAGATTTCTTTTCTCTCTTTTCTTTTTGATGATGAAGGGGGAGATAATTATGGGGAGATTTGAAATGAATTTTGTTTTTAAAATGTTTCCTTGAGCAAAAATCATTTTATTGGACTTTTTTTTTTAATTTGGTCATATATTAAGGGGGAGAAAAATATTAATTGAAGTTTGTCATCATCAAAAAGGGGGAGATTGTTAACATGAATATGTTAATAATATTGATTTTGATGATAACAAACTTTAAATGGTTTTTGATTAAAATGTTGGAGCTATTCCTTAATAAACGAAAGCCTTATAATAATTCCAATTATATTCATAAAAGTTGGATAACTGTTAAAATTCAAATTGGAAAATGATTCTCTGCAAAATTTGGCTTAAAATGCAATTCTGGAAATAAACGGTAAACCGTTTTCTTTTAAACGGTTAACCGATTAAAACCAGAGAGCAACAAATTGCCTAAGCTCTAACCGATTAAGAAAAACGGAAAACACAAAAGGCTGGGAAGGTTACTGAAATTTAACGGCGAACCGTTTATTTAAACGGTTAACCGATAAAATCCAGAATGAAAGATTGTACCTGGAAACAAACGGCAAAAGCTTAACTGAAACGGATAAGGCTAACTTGTTTTGCAGGTTACTGGAAACAAACGGCGAACCGTTAATTACAAACGGCTAACCGATAAATTCCAGAAAGGTTATTTCGTATAAATCTTTAACCGTTTAGTATGAACTAACAACTAAAGTTTATCTTGCAGGTCTCTGGAATTTAACGGCTAACGGGTAAGCCTAAACGGCAAACCGTTTATTTGAAATTTGGCCCAACGGTAACTTTTGACTAGCCTAAATGGTTAACCGTTAATGGCTAATTTTTTTTATGCTAGTTTTTCAGCTCCAACTATAAATAAGCTCATACAAATTCAAACAAGATTGATCACAACACAACCATTGAGCTTATATTCGAGAATACAATATTCATAGAGCTTAAAAACACATTCTTGCTTCATCTATTCACACATTGGGTATTGATTTGTAATCTTAAATATTGTGTGAGAGAAAAATAATTTTTAATCTTTTACTTTGAGTGATTGTAAGTGTTGGGATACACTTGGGTTAAGAGATTGGGGATAATCTCTTGTTGTAAAGGTTCATTGACACCTTGGAAGTCAAGTGTAAGCATTTGAAGCCTTAAAGGCTTGCTTAGCGAAATCCTCAAGCCCGGAAAGCTTGGAGGCGTGGACGTAGGCGAGGTTGGCCGAACCACGTAAAAATCTTCGTGTTTGAATCTCTCTTCCCTTATCTTTTTATATTGTAATTGATTTAATTGTTATTCCATTAAATTCATTTTAGATTTGCATGATAATTTGTTTTAGAATCAAATAATTTTTAGAATCCCAATTCACCCCCCCTCTTGGGTTGCATACCTGTATTTCAGTGGGCACTCTGATCTTATATGGCCAGGCTTCTTGCATTCATAGCATTTGATTACCTCTTTCTTCTCCCTTTGGTTCTTGAAGTTTCTGAATTTTCTTTGCTCACCGGTTTTCTTGAAAAATTTTCTAAACCTCCTTGCTAGCATAGCCAACTCTTCATCATCCGGTTCACTCTCCCCATCACTCTCATATTTTGAGGCTTTGAGAGCAATACTTTTCTTCTTCTCCTCATGTCCTTTCTCTGCTGCCAAATCTTCTTCATATGAAATGAGAGAATCAATTAAATCATCAAGAGGTAAATTATTTAAAATTTTGGCCTCTTCAATAGCAGTTCTTTTAGGTCTCCATTCTTTTGGAATTAACCTAATGATTTTCTTAACTTTCTCACTATTAGAGAAAATCTTTCCTAGAGCTCCTAGAGTGTTTACTATGTTCGTGAATCGTGTATACATAGAATACACACTCTCATTTTACTTCATTTGGAATAATTCGTATTGACGAGTGTATCTACTAATTTTAGACTTTTTAACTTGATTTGTCCCTTCATAGACAACTTCAAGTTTATTCCATATTTCTTGTGCACTTTCACAACTAGATACTCTATCGAATTCTTTCTTATCAAGAGCACAAAACAAGGCATTCATTGCCTTGGAGTTTAAGGACATCTTTCTCTTTTCTAACTCACTCCATTGACTTGATGGTTTAGGAATATCATCTCCTACTTCATTTTTAATCATAGGCATAAATGGACCGTCACAAACAACTTCCCATATTTTATAATCTAAAGCTTGCAAATAGATTCTCATCCTAGTTTTCCAATATGCATAGTCATTACCATCAAAGAAAGGAGGCCTAGTTGTGGATTGACCTTCTCTAAAGGTTGAGTCATTTAGGGTTGCCATGAATCTTTTACTCTAGACGGTTAAGTCCTAATAAGAGAACAAGGCTTTGATACCAAATGAAATTCTAGTTATGCAACCCAAAAGTGGGGGTGAATTGGGTTTTTAAAAATTATTCAATTCTAAAGCAAAACTCAATGCAAATCTAAAGCGAATTTAAAGCAATAACAAATAAATTTATCACAGTATAAAAAAGATAAGGGAAGAGAGTTTCAAACACGGGGATTTTTACGTGGTTCAGCCAACCTTGTCTACGTCTACGTCTATGTCTACGTCCACTAAGCAAGCCCCCAAGACTTCAAATGCTTACACTTGACTTCTAAGGTGTCAATAAACCTTTACAATAAGATATTATCTCCAATCTCTTAACCCAAGTGTATCCCAACACTTACAATCACTCAATTTGATTTTAAAGAATATTACAAAATAAATCTCTCTCACACAATATGTTTGATTACAAATGAAGATCCAAAGTGTGAGATGAATACAAGAATTTAAGGCTCAATGAATATTGTATGCTCAATACTTTGCTCAATGATAATCGTTGGAATGGTTGAAGTTTGAATTTGATTGAGCTTATTTATAGTTAGAGCTTAAAACTAGCCGTTATTGACTTTTTCATCGGATCGGCCGTTAACTAGATATCGGATCGTCGTTGTGGTCAATATACTGAATTTTCATATTGTCGGATCGCCGTTATCTAGATGTCGGATCGCCGTTATCTAGATGTCAGATCGCATTAGTGTCCAGAGACTAATCTTCAATTCTGTTCGATGTCGGCGAGCCGTTATCAAGATGTCGGATCGCTTTTCTTGAACTTTTTGCAAAATTATAGTTTGGCCCCAAAATGTTATAAAATTATATTATGGCCCAAAACTTTATAAAACTTGTCAAATAGGTCCATTTTTAGGATTTTAAGCAATACTTGTTATTATCAAAATTCTCAAAGCTTTTCCAATTGAAACCATTAACATGAGAATAACCAAAAAAAATTTCATAGAATATAAAGCCTTTATAAAGTGAGAATGATTATTTAAAAGTATATAAAAACTATTTTGAGCTTTTAAAAGATTAATCAATCTTAATCAAGTTTGTTATTATCAAAATCAATAATAAAGAAATATTTATGTTAACAGATCCTCCCATTGAAATTCCATGGTCATTTGTTTCCAATTGCATACCATAGGACTAAGTAATTCCAGCCACTGGATTCCCAACACAATATATAATCCAGTTAGTGGTAATGAATAAAGAGTCAAGGAAAATGAAATACCTTGGAGAACCACTTGTACTCAATCGAATCTCTCTTGACACTGAAGTCGATTACCATTGGCTATTCACACTATAAAAGACTCTGTAGGGACCACCGATAAATGGAGCAAACTAGCCACTTTTTCACTGACAAAGTTATGGGTTGACCCACTATCAATCAACACAACTACCTCATGATGTACTATACGAGCTGTAACTCTCATGGTTCCTGCAGTGGACCCACCGATTAATGCATGGAGAGAAATCGCTAGCTCATTTTATAGTTCTGCAATATCTATCCCTTGAGTTGTTTCTGAAACTTCTTCACTAGAAGCTTCCTGGTCATGTGAAGTTTCGTCCAACAATAGTAATTGAGGCCGTATGCACTTGTATCCAGTAGTGAATACTTCATTACAATTAAAACATAGCCCTGTGCTCATTTCTTTTGCATTTTGTCCTATGACAGCTGCTTGATGGGCGTAGGTGGAGCACTATGTGTGTTGGTTAAGGAGGTTAATGTTGGTTTAGTGTTTGTTGTTGGACGTGTGAATCGTAGTTGACGCTACAGCTGTTCATCTCTCATTCGGGCAAGACTTATGACATCTTTCAAGGTTGTTGGTTTAAACATTTTAATGCCTTCCAAAATTTCATGTTTTAAGCCTCCCATAAAGGTTCCCACCATAGCTTTCTAAATCTACCCTTGCACTCAATTCTCAAGCCTTTCAAACTCCATTTGATAGTCTCTCAGTGATCATTTTTGGGTTACATGCGAGAGAGCCTCATCAAAGTCTTCACAGTTGGTAGGTCTAAATCAAGCCCATAATTCTGTTGTGAATGCTTCCCATGTTATAGTTCGAGCCTTATTATGTCATGTCTTGCTCAGCCGCTACTACCATTGACTATCTTCCCCTTCCAAGTGAAAGGAAGTAAGATAAACTTTCTCTTCATTAGCTATTCCTTGGAACTCGAAGAATTGTGCCACTCGAATGAGCCATTCAGTGGGATCGTCCCCTATATAATGGAAACTCCGACTGACAACCGGGAGCAAGGTATGCCTTCCACATTTTAATCCATTGTGATGTATGTTGAAATTGCTTCTTTTTTTAGGCTAGTACACACTTGAAGATCCTTTTTCTTGACTTGAAGATCCTTTAGCTGAAAGGATTGCTTCTGACAAAGTCTTGATAGTTTCCTCCACCTTCTCTATTCAATCTTGCTTATACGTCATCCAAGCCCTCCTCTAATAATTCAATTCGCTCTCGATTAGTTGCCATTAACCTAGCTCGAATACCACCGAAAACCCAGGAATAATGAAATGTTATTTGATTTAAACACTCTTTTGGGGTGAGAGTCAAACCACATTTGTTTGGATAATTTCTTTTTCTTACAACCTCAGCATTGAACCCTATATAGACATATTACTAACAACCCTTCTATAACTAAAGGCACTACTAACAGTATCAAAATAGTGCTCCTAAAATATAGGAGCATTAATAACAAACAAAACAAAAAATATTGTCCAAAGAAGCTACCTTTGACTTATTCTTGAGAAAAATGTAAGGTTGATTATGTGCCCATTGACCAAGCCCCTTAATGAGAGACAGGTGGTGTTTGTTTTTTATGCGAAATCAATAGGCATTATTCAGATTAATGCGTCAATGTCTCGAATCAATAATATGTTTGTTTTTTTTTCTTAATCTCTTAAAATAAGTATTAAGTTGTTTGTTTATTTCAACTTAAAAATCTGAAAATATATACTTTTACATTTGTATCCTTATTAAATTTGAATGTCAAATAAATAATATATTAAATACCACAATATTTTAACATTTATAAGTAAAACTATATTCAAGTGAATACATAATTATTTTGGAATTTTAATATATAAAATACCATAAATTTCAAATTTTATCGTATATAATATAAGAAAGAAAAAACATGGATATTTTTATAAGGGGTAAATATCTATGGGTGAGTTTTGGGATAGACATAAAAAATAAATTATAAAGCAGGGATATTTTTGACATTAGCAAGTAATTGACTTAATTCAGATTTCTCCATTAAGTAAAAAGCAAAAAAAATTAGCTTATTTTATTAAGTCAAAATTATCTAAAAAGTCTCATTAAGTTATAAAAACAAACACCTCTAATTAACTTAATTAATTAAGTTAAGTCACTTTAAGCCATTAAGTTAAAAAACAAACACCACCTAAGTCAATTCCTCACCAATGATATTTGTTCCTTGCATGTAGCATCCTACTGATGCTTCACACGTACTTGGGATTTCTTCTACTAACATGAAGACCTATGGTGACTTATCAAATTGTGGCAATAACCCATCTTAAGAGGATCTACACATTCGTACTATATATGACTATGGCTATAAAAAATAATGGTAATATAATAGAGTATTTTGTTAATATATTATCATTTGAACAAATTCCACTAGTGCAATAATTATATGCCTTATAAATAATTAACTAAAATATAAACTTATTAGTTTTTGATTAATGTTAAATACTTCAATACACCACATGACATTTGAAATTAGTAGCACTCCTATCAGTATTATAATGACTATATATCCAGACTTAATATAAACTTTCATTGTTTAGTGGTTATTATCGTTACCATCTTTGTTAATAATTAGCAACGATTAAATTTTTTATATATTATAACCTTTTTTATTTTCCTTTAAACTGGGCTATATGATTTGTATAGTGACCATAAGGGATAAGGATCATCTCCAAAACTATTTTCTTTGCCGCTCTTTTCTTGTGTAATGAGTGGCCAATGTTAAAATTTGAATAATATTGTTGATAATTAAGCATAGTTTTTCCCTTTATTTACAATCATGCCAACTTTTTCACTAGATTTCAAAATCGATAAGAGATAACGAGAGAAAAAGTGTATGAGAGGATCGTAATTGACTATATATAAATTTATACCTTCTTACTTTTTCCATCCATATAAAATGGGTTCTAAGTAAAACAGCAGGTACTCATTAGTTGACTCTGAATTGGTATATTTATGAAATTAATAGAGAAATTTTAAGGAATTTATTTGTCTGTCTTAAAATATAGTGCATCTTAATATACAAAAGATTTTAAGTTTTTGTATTTTATGAAGGATTATACAATTATGTTAAATTTGGATGAATATATCTAAGTGGAATTGACACTAGACTAAGATTAATTTAAGGAATGTTGTGTATTATATATTTGCCTTTGTATAATTTTTTCACTTCTAATATTTAAATTATATAATTTTAACCGAATTTATGTTTATTTCAAAAACAATGCAACACAATCATTTATTATATATAATATTTGATTATTTTACATACGCATAAACAATAGTAGAGTATAACACCACAACAGAATGGCCTCTGCAACATAAAGATTTTGTTGCCTAAAAGTGCCAATTTGTTGCCACATTATTGCTATGAAACAAGTTTGTCACCAAGTCGTTGGCCTAGCATTGTCGCTCTCTATGTTTAACATCATATCAAAACGTTTCTCACCCCAAACTTCCTTTTGCAACAAAATAGATTCATTGTGAAGAAGTCTCCAACTTGTTTAAAAAATTATTTGGCAACAAACTCTTTTGTTTTGCTAAATGGTTTTATGCAACAAAATTATTTTTTTTTGTAGAGTTATTAAGCCCATGGTGAAGTGTTGAGTGCGGATCTAGAGATTCAAGTGCTTCATTTGCATTGTTTCATCTTTAATTTGCTTAAAAATTACATCCAACCAATTCACAAATGAACTTAGAAAATTAACCCTACATATGATTAAATTTACCTCTTTGTGGGATCCACACTTGTCACCATTATTTGTATTATAATAGATTCATGCACTTTGCGAGGACAATAAATTTGCACAACACATTTTTGGCACCAGGGTTGGGGAGGTAAGTCATCTTAATTTGTAAAGTTAATTTTTTTTTGTAGATATTGTGTAAATAACTTTATATATAGGTTTTGAATGTGTCTACATAGTAAGTGCGTAATAGCGTACTAAGGTCAGTATTGTAAGTTTTGCTTTCTTTTTATTTTCATTAGTTTTGTTCTTAATTTTGATCGTTCTTTAAGCACATTCAAAGGTCACAATCACATGATCTGGAACCTATGGACCTTGACTTGGAAAAGTCACTTTTGCACATAGACACATTGTATCAAAGGTTAAAAATTGAGGATAAATTGAAATGGATTTGGAACAACAACAAGCACCAAGAAAGGCCACTTAAAAGATTACTTGAGTCCCTCAACTAATTTGAGCTCATTATGCATACCAATGTTAAATTGTCTCCCATCATTCTATGGCTTAAAAAACAAAGACCCATATGATTATTTGAATGAAATTTTTAGTTGAAGATGATAAGCTTAGATTGTTTCATTTCTCTAAAGGATAGAACTCATTCTTGCTTAGGCTTATAACCAATGCATCCTTTGTTAAAATACATTTTTGAGAGCTAAGTAATTTTTCTAAATTCTTTTGACTATTTATGAATTTTAAACAATTTCATTGAGCTCATTTCTCGTTTTCTTAAGAGCTCTATTCTCTTTAATCAAATCATTCACGAGTGAACTTTCATGCTTAAATGTAATGCTTTATTTTTCTTTAAAAGACAAAATTTATCTATGCAGCCTTTTATTCTCTATTTCTAGACATTTAAACTTTTCATTTAAAGAATCATTGTCTATTAAGAATTCCAAAATTTTCTTTTTAGAGATGCATTTTTATTCAATTTTCTTTAAATCATCATGCAATTCTCTAAGATTCAACTAATCCATTATAGGAAGGAAGATCATTTACCTCATCAAATGATTCATCTCCTATAGCCATGAATGCCAAGTTTGACACCTCATGTGATTGTTCTTCATCTATGGATTCTTCATCACTATCATACCATGCTACTAACATAGCTTTTCTTCTTCAATTTATTAAGTGAACATTTTGATTTTATGTCTAGGCTTCTTCCATTCAAAGTAAATGATTGCCTCCTTATATTTTTATTCTTGAAATTTCTAAACTTTCTTCACTCACTTGTTTCTTGAAGAATCTTCTCAATTTTATGGCGATCATTGCAAAATCATCATCTTGAAAGTAGGTTTCTTTATCGCTTCTCAAGTCTTGAAGCTTTCAAGGCAATACTCTTCTTATGATTTTCATCTCCTTTTTCAATGGCTAAATCTTTTTCATAAAAATAAGTGAACCAATTAAATTATCACTAGATAAGTATTTGAATACATACCTTCCCTATGACTATTCTTTTAGGTCTTCATTCTTTGATAAAGACCAAATAAAAATATCAGTGAATTTAGTATATAGCATGTATACTCGTTTTGTTCTATTTGAAGCAACTTATATTGGCTAGTATATCTAATTAATTTTAGACTCTTTAACTTTATTAGTCCCCTTAAACACAACTTCAAGTTTTCTCTAAATTTTATAAGCATTAGAACAATCTAAGACTATGAAATTCCTTTTGTCTAAGGCACAAAATAGAGCATTCATGGCTTTAGAATCGAGAGAACCTTTTCTTATTTTCTATTTCATTCCATTGATGTGAAGGTTTTGGAATTTTTCTCTTTTCATTTTTAGTTTTAGGAATGAATGACGATAACTCTATGAAATGAGAGTTATCATGACACTTTTAGACTTAAATCAATACTACTTAGAGAGTAAATGATGTGTTTTCATTTCATTTTGTTATACTTCATAAATTTTGTTGATTTAGAATAAATTGTGTGCTTAAATCATATGCATAATTGTAGGTGAGTGGAAGTTAAAATTTCAAGGAAGGAATGTTGTTGCAATAGGCTTACAAAAGATGGAAAAGAATTTGGCTACAGAAGAATTGAAACAAATCTGGAACAGTGCAGTTGTTGTAGTCAAGTATCAGAGCAATCGCTGTCAGAAAGTAATCCCAAACAACGACAGAGAAAATTTTACATCACATTACGATTTTTCCTAATCTGGAAGATCGTAGCTTGTTTCCTAATTTTCAACGATAAAAAGAGCACACATCGCGAGGAAAGGGGCCATCATCCAAAGAGAAAACCACAAAGAAACAAAAGAAAAAAAATTTAAGAGAGAGATTATAATTTTGCACAAGAGGAAAATTTCATAAATCAATTAGAGCTCAATCATTCTTATTATTCTCTCATCTCTTGTTTTCTTTGTATTCTATTTATTCATGGGGATGTATTTGATGGCAAAACTTTATTCTTTATTTTTCTTTTGAAAATCATGAACTAAATTTATTTATGGTTGAGTGATAAACAATATTGATGTTTTATTGATTGAATATATGTGTTGTTACATTCATGAGCATTTTGTTTGATAGTATTTATTTTTATTCATTATTTTATGATCACCCATTTAATGATACTAGTTAAGAAAAACCACAAAGGCCTTATCTTTGTGGAATATATCAAAAGCAATACTTGGTCTTAGATTGAGTTTCTGATTGAGTTTTACTTGAGCCTAAAAAGGCATGCTTGATCTAAGATTAGTGATGAACTAGTTATGTGGATTCACCTTGTAGGGTAATTAGAACCTAAGTGTAATGCTAAATCTAATGTTGCATAACAATTGATCACTTAGGTTGCATATAAATATAAGATATCCAACATGCAATGGCCGAGGATATATATGATTCCTCGCCAATGTTGTAGTAGAGATGTTGTAGCAACCAAAACAAAAGAAATAGTCAAAACCATTAAGAGAGTTTATTCACTCAACTATTCTATATTTCCATTGGTTTTATCCTTGAGTTTGACGTGATAATTAACTTTGTTACATTTTATTTATTGTGTTTTTTTAATTATTATATCGGTTTCATTAATTATTTTATTTTAATTTAGAACAAAATCTACATTGTTAAGATTGTTGTAGTAAATCCGATAACATCAATCACTGTGGAGACAATCTTGAATACTCATCATTATATTACTTGTGTACACTTGCACATTGACATCACTAGCATTTGAATTTATACCAATAAGTTTTTAAGCACCGTTGTCGGGATTTATTGTTCATTGTGACTCGTGAAATTAGTTTTAATGGTTCTAATTTTAATTTTATTTTAATTTGTTTATTTTATTGACATGGGTGATCTAGCAACCTTGCATGCTAAATACAAATCTGTTGAATTAATTTGATTCGAAATTGAAAGAACCACAAGGAGATTGAGAAGAGCATTGGGAATTACGTTGCTGTAGCAATAGATGATTTGCAAGATTTAAGAAACTTGAACCTTAGAAAGGAGCTACAACCAGTCAATGTACATGAAGATCTGAATGGACAACATGTTCAAAGGCAACCAAGGAACAACAACATTCTTCACATGGCGAACGATAGAGACAGAGCCATTCGAGACTATGCAGTGTTGACTCCTCAAGCCATACATCCAGGAATAGTTAGACCTGACGCGTTCAAGTCACAATTTTAAGCTAAGCCGACATGCTTCGGATCCCGCAAATGGTGGGGCAATTCAATGCGTTGTCATCTGAAGATCCCTCATCTACATCTTAAGCTATTTTTGGAAGTGAGTGATGTTTTTAAGATTGATTTTAGCATCACGTGAGCAATGAGATTCGATTTTCCTGTTTTTCTTTGAGATCGAAGCAAGAGTATGATCAATTCTCTACCACCGATTCCATCACTACATGGAATGACTTGGTATTGACAAATTTTTAACAGAAATACTTCCCGCCAACCAAAAATAGAAATCGAGACGAGATTAAATCTTTCCATCAACTTGAAGATGATGGAGCAATGGAAAGATTTAAGAGTTATAGAAAATATCCTCATCACGTACTCCTCATCGACATGATTTGGAAACTTTCTACAATGGTCTTAACCCAAACATTCGATTGATGGTGGACGCTTCAGCAAATGGGGCCTTGTTATCTAAGTCTTACAATAAAAGGTTTATGGAATTTTGGAGAGGATTGCTAACAACAATTATTAATGGCCATCAACTGACAAATGTAGTAAGAAGATAATAGGAATAGGGTTCATAATATAGATGCTTTTCACAACATTGTCCTAAGCAACTTCTTTAACAAATATGAAGGAATGACTATACTCGCCAAGAATCACAACCAAGTTACCAGGTCTCTTGTAGTTTATCAGGAGAGGACATTTATTTGGGAATCCGCCAAATCAATTGTGGGTACTTCAATAGACGATTCAGGACAATCCATATTCAAATACTTACAACCGGATGAGAGAAAGCATCAGAAATTTTCATGGAGTTATCATAACTGATGCCGCAACACCACCCCAAAGGAAAGAAAAGACCTCAACCACCCGGATTTTTATCAACAAATCAAGAGTAAAGAAACATCAACAATGATCATCACCGCCTCAAAGCTTTAATTAAGGATTATATTGTAAAAGAAGTGGTTGTTCAAAGTGTACACATCCTTGGAAACCTCGAAAATCAACGACACAAATTTTTGCATATAGATTTACCTAGCAACACAAAGTGACCCAAGAAAGAAGGAAGAAAACCGCAGTGATTAACTCAGATATGAAAAGATGTTCATAAGTCCGGCTGGTGTACTAAAAGAATAAGAATCCACTTCAATCCGTAGAGAGAAACTCAAATTCAAGAATAGTCATAATAGCCTCACAACACACTGCAAGAGCAAATGGCCACAACATTCCTAAAACATATCCAACGGGATAACGAAGGTCAAGACTAAACGAACATGGCAAAGAGAAATCATAGAATGCATGACAACAAATAGGACATCCACCACATTTTCCTCAAAGGTTTTAAAAGACAACCGGGTTGTGCAAAATCTTAGGGTGCCAAACATACATATCAATATCCCTTTGGAAGCTCTGTAGAAAATGCCAAATTATGCGAATTGTAAAGAATATTTGACAAAAAAAAGACACGGAGAATTTGAAACATGATTTCTAACACAAGAGTGCAATCAGATTTTATAAGATACCGCTAGTAAATAAAGGATCTAGGAAGCTTCACAATCCCATGCTCATGGGCTAAATACCATGGCAAAAGCACTTTGTGATCCTCGAGGCTAGCAATTAATCTCATGCCTTTATGTTTAAGCAATTAGGAGTTGGTGAATGTAAACCAACAATGACTTTACAACTTGGTGATCTAGATCCATCCAAAGGAAAATTGAAGATGTGTTGGTGAATGTGGATAGATTTATTTTTTGGATTTCATTGTGCTTTGGGCAGATAAAGAAGCCAATCCTTCTAGAGAACCTTTCTTATAGCCACGGAAGACTTTAACTCGATGTTCAAAAGGAGAATTAACTGAGGGTGAATGACCTAGTTACATTCAATGTGGTTGCCATGAAGAGTCCCGAAGATTGAAGATTGTAATTTTATCGGTGTTGTGGACTTTATTGTAGCAGATTGATTCTGCGGCATGAGAAGGAAGAAATCAATGATGTAACATTTGAAGAACTTGATGAAAGATCATAGCTAATATAATGGTGGGAGTATAACCTTCAAAATTGACGAGCAAATCCAGAAAAGGAACTCCTCGACCAATAAGAATTCAAGGTTAATGGGCGAGAGTGGAGCACTATATGGAGCTAATGTGAACAACCTACGGAAGGATCAATTTTTTAAGGATCAGTTGAGCAAACCGAAAGTCAGTGAAGGACCTAAAATTAATGCAATTGGAGGCAAATCAATAAAGGAAGTTGTTTCAAGTTTTAAGGCATTGAATTTAGTTTTTAAATTATATAATTTTCTTTTGTTATTTAAAATGTGCATATAATTTTTATGTCTTTGTGTTAAATCGTAGTAAGTAAAAACATTATAAGAAAAAAAAAGGGAATGAATTGCTGGAGCATCACTTGACATGACATATAAGAAGATTCTCAACAACAAAGGATTTTCTTGCTGATAAGGAGCATTTGAGAAGTGGATCAAATAAAGTGACCATTATAGCAGCTGCAAAGAAGAGCTTCAAGATGTGAGGAGTACCCCCTACCGCCAGCTTTATTTTACTTCTTTTTAAAAACTTCTCTTCATTTAGTTTTAATTTTCTGATTCATTCTGGTTCTTTTATTTGGAAGTGTATGCATGTGTGGTTTGTGTTGTTTTTTTGTGTGCAGGACACAATACCTCTCAAGTTTGGGGGTTGTGTTTACAGTGGATGTGTTTATGCTTGTGTTGTGTGTTGTGTAAACCTAATGAAGATAAATTGAGTGTTATTCAAAGATTTATGATAATGCCAAGTAGGGATAGTTATAGATGGAGGTTGAAATTTTGTCCCGACACTTAGACTTTGTTAAGTTTTACGAGAATGTTTCTAGCGAAGCCAGAAAACCAAAAGAGCAAAAACATCTCAAGTTTAGGAGAAATATTTTATTGAATCGCATGTATTATGAAATAAATTACCTTTAATGGTTTAAGTTGTGAAGTAACAGGTTGAGTATGCACCCCCGTATGCAGACTTGAGTCAAAAACAAGAGTTATCTAGCGTCAACTATATATAAAAAACATAGTGATAAATGAATGAAAATAAAAGCGGTCTTCACGCCTGGGATCTTTGGTGACCTGGTTTGTTTATGAGCCCCATCTTCAACCTTGAGTCAAAGGCGTCCGAAAGTGTAAGACCTAGATATAACATCCCGGATGTGTTGCTACAACAACTCGTATGTACTTTGGTGAGTAATTAGGTGCGTCATTACAAGTGATGGGACATTAACATGAAAGCTGTTGCATTGAATAGTTTTTGAAAAAAAAAAAAGAAAAAATTGATGATGATTATTGTGGCACAATTTGAATATGTTTTAAGAACTTTATCTCCCCACACAGATGGATTTGTTATTTGTTTTTATCTATAAAATACATCTCATGCTTGGAGTGATCTATGCATTTCGAGACTTGATCAAAGTGGCACACACACACTCTGGACGAGAATGAAGCCCTAAGTCTAGAAACTGAATCTAGTGTCTATTTTGCATGATTAAGAGTGTGATCCGAGGGTGGAAGAATCATTTGCAAATTTGATGACGAGATAAGTTATTTGTTGCATATTTGTGTGATTGAAGTGTTAGTGTTGTTGTCATTACTTGAGGACAAGTAATGATTTAAGGAAGCTGTTTTCAGGGTGTGATAACTCTATGAAATAAGAGATTACTCATGACACTTTTACACTTAAATCAATACTACTTAGAGAGTAAATGATGTGTTTTCATTTAATTTTTGTTATATTTTGCATAATCATTCATCTTAGTTTATTCTTCATAAAATTTTGTTTGATTTAGAATAAATTGTGTGCTTAAATCATATGTATAATTATAGGTGATTGGAAGCTCAAATTTCAAGGAAGGAATGTTGTTCCTAAAATACAAGTTATGCAACCCAAGAAGGGGGTGAATTAGTATATTTTGCATAATCAATACTACTTAGAGAGTAAATGATGTGTTTTCATTTAATTTTTGCATAATCATTCATCTTAGTTTATTCTTCATAAAATTTTGTTTGATTTAGAATAAATTGTGTGCTTAAATCATATGTATAACTGTAGGTGATTGGAAGCTCAAATTTCAAGAAGGAATATTTGTTCTTTGAAATACTGTTAAGTTATGAACCAAAGAAGGGGGTGAATTGGTATTTTAAAACTTATCCCAACCAAACCACAACATTCCAATCTAATGCCTTAATAAATTCGAAAATAATAAATTCAATGAAAGCACAATAATAAATGAGTAAGGAAGAGAAAATAAAGCAAGGGTTTTTGGTTAGGAAATTCTTTCACCATCCATCCAAGCAACCCAAGCGAGGATTTCACTTATCGAAGTCTTCCAAGGCGAAATGCTTATAATTGACTTCAAGGTGTCCATGAACCTTTTAATAAAGATTATCTCCCCATATCTTCCTCAAGTGTCTCACACACTTAAACACTCAAAATTTGATGAGGAAAATGAAAATTACAACAAAAACTCTCTTAAGAGTAGATAAACAAGTTGAAGTACAAAATGATTCAATGTAATGATTTGCGAAATGAGAGCTCAATATATGTTGAGTGCTTTTTGTTTTGCTTGCAAGAGAGCTTAAAATGAATTGGATTGAGTTTATATAGTTTGTTTCAAAAACATGAGTCAGTATGTGTTTGATGATAGCAGGACTTGCTGCTTTAATCCAAAGTATACGCTTATGTTACCATTGTAGCAAAATTTTGAATTTTAGAACATCTAGTATGCCGCTTTAAATCTGGATACCGCTTCATTCCACGAAGCTACTATTGCCAAAATTCCCGGCCTACCACTTGTCAAATTGATTTAGCCAAGCTTTACTTTCTGATGTGACTTCTACACATGAACTATTTTCATATAAATTGCCAATTTTACCCCAAAACTTTATATAACAATATTTATTAAATATTTAAATATTTTCCAATAGGTCCAAATCTGAAATTCAAGACAATATTTATTAAAATCAAAGATGCAAAACTCTTTCATTTTAGTCCACATCTCAAGAACAATTTAATTTCAAAAATCATTTTCTTGTATATAAGCACAATGTAAATCTTGTTTATCAAAACTATGTATTGTTATCATCAAAATCAACATTTATATCCCTTTAGGCTAACAATCTCTCCCCATTTTTATGATGACAAAACACATTATAAAAATTTGATTTAGTTATAAAAGCTCTCCCTTAATAAATGCAGGATTAAAAAATTTAAAAAATTTAAAAGCTCCCCCGCATAAATGCATATGGATATTTTTCATCACAATAATATCTCCCCCATATCTCCCCCTTCATTATAAAAAGAGTAAAAAGCTCCCTCTTATCAATCATCAAAATCTCAAGACAAGCATTAGTTCAAAAATTATCGAAAACATAAGTAAAGAACATAACGTAAAACAACCATATCAAATCATATCATCCAAAGCAGTATATATAAGCCAAAATCATAGCAAACCCATCAAGTATAATCCAAATGCAAAATAAAAGAAAAATAAAACAAAAATATTGTGTGTCCAAATAAGCATAAAAAACTACCGAGGTAGAGGATGGTGATGATGAGGTGGAAATGGATATGGAATACCAAAATGCTCAAAAGGAGGCGTTGTCTCTTGAATAGGTCAGCTGACGCCGCTATAGGAGATGCTTGGTGTTTTATCGAGAATATGCTACTAAAAGCGTGGATTGTGCAGGATAGTGTCCTCTCACTCCATAGTACAACGAAGAGTAATCTCCTGCAGGCATGAGGAAGGTGATGGAAACAAATCTGGAGGGGAGGAGGGTGAATTTGGAGGTCTCGGATTTTCACGTCTATCTTGAAGCCACAGGGAAATAGAGTGAGAAATCGTGAAGTTGATCAACAAGAACCACAACTGGCGTTGAAAAATAAGTAATATCATCCTCTGAGCAAGAAAAGTATACTTATTTTCAAAGGTGAATTTTACCCAAGTTCCATTTTGCCACTCAAATCCTAAGGCATATCACTTCATTCCCAATGCTCTTATAATGATAGTTCATTAATCGCTCTTAAAGTGCTTAAGGATTCAAGTGATAAAATGACCGTATGAAGAGAAACGGGTAATCAAGTTGAAGTATGGACAACATGGTTCTAGATAATGGAATATCCTAGGTTAACTGGGACGACATCTAAGAATGCAATCTGAATGAAAGCAACATCCATGCCAGAAACCTCATCCCGAGATGTCGACCTAGGAAGCACAATGGGCCAGGAATGAAACGAAATAAAATCCGAGTTTGGAGATATAGACATTGAAGTGCGAAATGAATGATGCGATTTTTCATCGAGAAAGGTCATTACACCAAGCATATAGGCTTTCTACTGCCAAGATGAACATAACTATCAATTTTAGGAGATTTCTAGGCAAAAAATTTCTAAATATAATAAAAGATTCTTAGGATAGAATTTAACTCTCAAACATCAAAAACAATAAAAACTCCTCACGACATTGGTGATTACCGATTCTTTTTCTCCTCACGAAATGTCCATATTCGAGTAAAACACTTTCACTAAGTCGAGATACACATTAAGAGCATTAACGTCCAACCAACTTCTTCCAACAATTGATGCAAATTACTATGACTAATATTGAGACTATGAAGTCAATCGGGTAAAACAAAAAATGTGAGAATAACCTACTCACGGTCATGGAACTTTGATGCCATTTGACTAAATGCTTGTTCAGAAAGTGTGTGGACTCAAGTTGGATTGATTGGAAGCTCCCCCCGGCCGGCGCGACCATTTGGTTTGTTAAATCGGTTTTGCCTTTTCCTCGAAGCCATAGGCTGACATGGTGATTTGAGTGATTTGAAGTTAAGAGTCGCTAAATTTGGTATGAGAAAGGAAGATGATGAGGATTGAAAAGAAGATTTTGAGAGTGCAATTCAGTTCACAAACGGCTTAAGAAGACCTAAATCTAGAGAGAAAGTCAATTTGAAAACCTAGAGTTTGGATTTGGGATCTAGAGACGGGTTAGAAGGAAAAAGCGAATTTGATGGATTTTGAAATACGGAGTGATTGGGAATGATTTTTGGGAATCGGGAATGGTTGAAGTGAAAATGGATGAAGATGATGGATTTTGAGGTGAAAGAGAGGAAATCCGCTTTTTAGAGATAAAGGACAATTTGATTACCTGAAGCACAGTCGGAAATGGGCATAAGATGAATGGGGTTTAAAATAAATCCAATCCAGCCTTACCGTTAGCGATCAATTTCACGCTTTGGCGGTTTGAGACGCAAAGTTAGCTTCGAATCCCAAACACTGTGATTACATAACTGCTAACCTGGCTAGGTTGTGATGCGGTGGAAAGATGAAAACCAAAATCGATTTTTCGGATTCTAATTAAACTTGACCGATTCCTCAACCAATAAGAATCTCACGCTATCCGCCATCGATTAGTTTCATTATTTTGCAGTTGGTTTTTTGTCTAGAAACAAAATTTCTTAAGCTGGTTTATCGATTTTTCCAATCCGTTATCCGTAATTTGACTGAGCAAAGCATAAGCTAACCTGCTTTACTCTGCCATTAGCACTTTCGCTATCAGATTTGATCGGAAGAATAATCAATAAAAAAATATTTTTCGATTGATAGGAAGCAGTATTTGGTTTATCTTTAAATCATTTTGACTCTTCTGAATTACAGTAAGCTCTTAGACTGTATTATATTACTAATTAATTTATTTTTGCCTTAAAAATGATCAATCCAATTTTAAAAACATTTTTGTAATTTAAAACTTCAATAAGCCATTTAATACATGAACATAAATGCATAGTTTGAGAACAACGCATCAACTAAATCAACAAATCATAATTTAGATGCAATTCATTATTGGAAGCCTCATGTCTTATCTTTTATAAATTGGTCTTCACTTTAGAGGTTTTGTAAAGATATCAGCAAGTGATTTCCAGTAAAACAAATTTAATCACAACATCTCCTTTTCAGACAGTCTCTGAAATATAATTTCTATATCTTAGTCTAGAATGTTAAGTGATTCGGATAGATTGATAACACCTAGTATTGTCACACAAGATGGTGTTGATCAAGATTATTTCCATAGATCTCTCTAAAATTAGTGTTTGGTTGGAGGAATAATGGGAGAGAAAGTAATTTAAATTCTCTTTTTATTTTCATTGTTTAGTTTTGACAAAATATAAAATTTAATATCCATCGCAATATATAATTTAATTCCACACAAGTGAACAGAAGAATTTAAATTCCATTTATAATATAAACTAAGTTTCTAAATTACCCTTCAACATTTTAGTATCATTAATAATTATTATTTATAATTTTATTTTCTTGATTTAATATTATAAATGAATCACATTAGGAAAATCACTTTTGGATTACTGTCAGATATTTGGACCTGGCACTTGAACCATGAATCTGCCCGGACTTCATCGGAAAGTGGTCGGACATGCAAATCGGTCCGCGAACGTCATTTATTTTTATATATATTTTTTATTAGTAATATAAATAATTAAATATTTAAGGCAAATGGTGAAATTAATCTGAAAAAATTATAATTCCTTTCATGATGAGTTTTATATCAAATAAAATAATAAAATCTAATTTATTTCTTTCCATTCCGTTCTTGTCTATTTCCTCTACAGTAAACTCTTTATCTCTACATTTTCTGCAAACCAAACATGGCCTGGGGTTTTGTTCGTCCCAAAAATTGTCATGTTACTTGCTGACAATATATTACTTTTCAATGGTTCGAGGGTACGGCAGTTTCATTACTTCTTAAATCAAAGAGAGATAAGTAAATAGCTTAGGGTGACATGTTCCCTTCAATACTTTTTCCATCAACCTTATATCAACAAAGTTGGCATCTAGATAACAAGTTAAGTTAACATAGCCAAATATTTTGAGTAGATCTTTCATGCCAGCAATTGTAATTGTCATTTATTTGATTTGAAGTCAGTACTTGACTCTCCAGTCATACTATTCGCAAATTTTTTGCTCCTTAAGGTGAGAAATTCTTTAACAATTTATTAGTATAACCAAAAGATAATGTCATCAACTTTATAAATTTGAACTACAAGTATATCTTGGTTCTTATGCTTAACAAAAGAGTAATATCCACTTTTCCCACTGAAAATCCGTTATCGATGAAGTCTTGTCATGCCGTTTTCACGGAATTGCTTGTTTCGATCATACAATGCCTTAGACAACTTACCATGATTTGGAAATTTTCATTTCAAAACCGGTTTATTTCATACAATTCCTCCATGATATAATATTAAGAAAAACACTTTTGACATCCATTTGAAATAAGTAAATCTTTATAACATGCATGTCTTACTGCCTTGCTGTCTAATGGGTTCTAATCTAGCTTCTGATTTAAATGTTTTCTGTCAAAATCAATTCTTTTCTTGGTTCACAACCTTGAGACACTAATCCTTTATTTCTTATGCGCGGATTCATCCATTTTGTTTTAAAATACCCATTTTAAGACCTCTAATGGATTGATAATGGATGAACTAATTCCGTACATTGTTTCTCTAGAATTGGTTCAACTTCTCTTGCATTACCATAATTCAAGATTAAATCCATTTCGCATCTGAAAGTTTAGTTCAATTGAAAATAAATCTGACGTAGCTCACATGTGTTCTAGTAATGATCTAGTTGTAGCACCTCTTGATGGATCTACTAAGAAATTGCATCCTTAGGTGAGGAAAAAACATGCCTCACACTTTGAGGTGTTTTGAGAAGTACTTCATCTTAGCAATTAGTTTCTTCTTGTTGCTCCTCTTGATTTCCAAATGGGTGCATGCTGGTTCTTGACTTTTCTTTGTTGTTGAAAAAGTCTTTCCTAGGGGCTCCTAGGGGTGTTCACTATACCAAGTCATTGTGCATGAAATGCCTTTCATTTATTCGTTTTAGATGATTGATGATAACAAGTCTATCCTACTAATTTCCCAGACTCATGACTTGATTTGTTCCCTCGTTACCTAGCTTAAATTTCTTCGAATTTCTAAGCACTATGACCATTATATGAAATTCTTTTATCTAGAAAACACAAAATAGAACATTCATTACTTTGGAGTTTAAAGACATCTCTCTTTCTAATTCGCTCCAATGACCAAAGTTTTGGAATTCTTCACTGTTTTTAATAGTTGTGCATGAAGGACTAATCATTAGCGATTTCCCAAATCTCGTAATCTAAAGCTTGCAAGTAAATTCTCATCTAGTTTTTCCATCTGGTAATTGTTTCCGTAAAATATAGTGGTCTAGTGGTGGTTGTCCTTTACAAATGTGGAATCATTTTGAACACTTCATTGATCTTTAGCTACAGGCGAGTTGAAACTAAACAAGGCACTGCTAATACCTAAAATGAAATACAAGTTATACTAACCAAGAGAAATTAATTGGGCTAAAACTTATCTGTAAAACCTTTGACAATCAATCCCCTAATGCCTTAATAAATTCGAAAACAATAAATTAGCGAAAGCACAATAATAAATAAATGGGGAAGAAAATGAAACGAAAGGAGTTTCATTAGTTCGGCAGTCACACTTTCCATCCATGCCTCCAAGCAACTAAACGAGGATTTCACTATCAAACCTTCAATGCTTGAAATGCTTCTAATTGACTTCCAAGATTATCAAAAGAGCCAACCCTACAACCAAAAAAGATTATCTCTCAATCTCTTTACTGAAACCACCTTAAACACTCCACAAATTTGATGAAATGAAAATTACAACAAAACTCTCTTAAAAGGTAAGATATAGTTGAGAACAAAAATGATTCAATGTATAATGATTTGCGAAATAAAGAGTTCAATATATGTTAGTGCTTTTTTTGTACAATAGCGCTAAAATGAATTAGCTTTGAATTTATGTTTGAACCTTATTGGCAGTTATGTTTTACATTGATAACCGTTTGCAGCTTAGGAATCCAGTTAGCCACTGTTATTACCATTATAGCAAAAGATTTGAATTTTTTAAACATCTGGTATGCAACTTCAAAGTCGAATAATAAACTTTTGGGTCGGTAAAGCCTCGTGAAATTTGGTCTCTACAATATCAAATTCGATTAAGCAGCTTTTCTGATGTTTATATAGTGAATTATTTTTAAAATTTACTAGTTTATCCTAATTTATATAGCGTATTATATTGACAAAATTGTTATGAGAAGTTTTTCAAATATGTCTAATTTTAGAATTTTTAAATAGCTTTCTTAATCTGAAACTTTCTAAATTGTGATGAAGCTTCCCAAATATGTGAAATTATAGAATGATCCAAAATATTTAAATATTTTAATAGGTCCAATCTAAAATTCAAACAATATTATTAAAATCAAAGATGTATTTCTTTCATTTTAGTCCATACGAAGAACAATTTAATTTCATTAAAATCATTTTTCTTATTTACAAATGCAATGCATAAATCTTTTATCGAAACATGGTTTGTATCATCAAAATAGCTTCATTTATAATGCCGCAAGCCTTTCAGTTATAATAGGCTTTAAGATGAAGCGAACTTAGCTCGCAATTGAAACAAATCACGGAACGTGCGGTTGTTATAGTACGTTGTTGTAGTAACCATTTCAATTATTGCGCTGTCTTAAAACAACCTTGAAGAAAAATTTTATAGAATATTGCGATATATGGTTTCTTAATCTAGAATCTCGCGACCTGGGCTTCCGTTTACCACAATTTTCAACTATAAAAGCTGGCATAAGGAAAGGAAGACACGTCACCAAAGAAAAAAAACCACAACAAAAAAAATTAAAGAGAAATTCAAAGAGGTTGCAAGAGGAGAATTTAAGAGGCTCAATTGGGAGCTCAATCATTCTTATTCTTCTCTCGTCTCTTGTTTCTTATTTATTTAATGGGGATATGTTTGATGGCTGAAGCTTTATTCTTTATTTTCTTTGTAAATCATGAACTAAATTTATTTATGATTGGAGTGATAAACAATTTGATGGTTTATTATTGAATATATGTTCTTGCATGTTCTTTGTAGCATTTCTATTTTGATAGTATTTATTTTATTAAATTATTTAATTTGATCACCCATTTAATGATAATAGTAGTGAAGAGGCCATAAAGGTCATATCTTAATGGAACATATCGAGCAATACTTGGTCTTGAATTGAGTTTCCTAGTTGAGTTTATGAGTCTAAAGGTTTTGTGATCTAATTAGTGATGAACTAGATGTAAATTCACCACGAATTATTAGAACCTAAAGCATTAACAATGTTATCTAATGTGGCGCCTTAACTTATCATTGTTGGAATTTGCATTGTAAATATAAGATATCTAACATACAGCATTTGTGAGAGATCATGAGTTCTTCTTTTGTGTTGGGCCAAGCAAATGAAAATGAATTAAAACTATTAAGATAGTTCGGTCAACTTCTCTATCAATATAGATTTGGTTTATCCTTGGGTTTTGGCGATAATTTACTTTGTTGCATTTGTTATGTGTTTTATTTTTGATTAGTATGTGGTTTCATTAATTGTTTTATTTTAATTTTGAACAAAATACCTTTATTGAGATTGTTGTATAAATCCCGATGCGCGTCAATCACGTAAGGAGGCAATTTGAATCTTATTGATTATATTACTTGTTATGTTGCTGTTGATGCCAATAGCATTTGAATTCATATGTGATGGACCATCACAAACAAATTCCCATATTTCATAATCTACTGCTAGGTAAAATTAACATCTTAGTTTCCTATCAAGGATAATCGTTTCCCATGAAAAGTGAAGTGCAGTGGTGGATTCAGTAGCCGCAAAAGTTGGAGTCGTTTTGAGTTTAACTGTGAGATCTTTCACTGCAGATAGTTAGAAGTCATATAAGAGACTTTCGCTCCCGATACAGGCAAGGAGTGTGCTAAACAGCCAAGAATGGATGAATTGGGTTTCTCACCCACACCATGGTCCACAAACCTCTTCTCTACCTATGAAATGGAAATTACAAGAAGAAAAAGAATAAAAGTTAAATTTGTTCGTTTGAAAGGCGCTGAGGAAGTATACTTTCTGTGACACCTTCTAGTAAGGATCACATGCATCAAGAAAACTTTGACCATTTCGTGGTTTGATACCCTGTTTTAAATAAGGAAGTCTGTTCTTTGGAGTGTACGTGGCGTTGTTATACCAGAACTACAACAGTTAAAACTGTTCTTTGGACCAGTAGTCCGCAAGCTCGGGTTTCCAGCCGATATACCTCTGTAATCAAAACATTTAAAAACATTCTTTCTCAGGTTGTAACCCCAAACAAGACTTTCCTTTAATTCATGAGGTACGAACGGAAGTGCTGCAAGGTAGAAAAAGCGGAAATAGATTGTATGTAATACGTAACTTCTTGAAGGCAATCAGGGCGTACTTACATTGGAGTTTTCAAATGAACAAATTTAATCTTTGTTTTTTTCTTCTTAGAACTTCATTTGCAGAGAGAAGAGGTTTAAGATTCATGGTATGAAAATGCAGTTTATTAACTTTCTTGAAATTTTCTTATATCTTTCTGACGTTGTTATCTAGGAACTGTGATTGAAAGCTGTTCTTTTGAATGATCAATCCATGGCTTCGGGTTTCAGCGATATACCTCTGTAATCAAACTCTTTAAACATTTTCTCAGGTTCGCCACAACCCGTAGTTTCCTTTAATCTAAAGCAGTGCAAACAGATGAAAATGGTCAAAGTTTCGATGCGAGGATCACTTACTAGAGGTAGTCGCGAAATACTTCCTTAGGTTTTCAAAATAGGAATAAATTTAATCCTTTTATTCTTTTCTTTCTGAAACTTCATTCTGAGAGAGAAGGATTTAGAGTTCATGGTGTAAGAGAAACGCGAGTTTATTTCTTTCTTGGAAATTTTCTTGGAGTGCTGCAGGTGAAAGAAGCAAATCGGATTAACGCCAGCAATACCTTAACTTCT